>JAKTZW010000450.1:0-22963 GCA_030579015.1 Zhuliangozyma blackwelliae | reverse complement strand
GGGCGGGTGTGCCACCGGGAATGGCGGTTGGAATGTTTTGCGAAACGGCAGGGCTGCCAGATGCCGAAGCAACAATCACTGAGCTGACAGGATTGGCAGACGCGGCACCCGTGGCAGCACCCGTGGCAACAGTGGCAACAGATTCCAAGCCAGTGTGGCCAGTGTGGCTAGCAGGGCCGGCCTTGTCAGTGGCTGCACCAGTGGATTTTGTGGAAGTGACTGCTTGGGCGGGCTTTGAGGGCTTGGCCTGGCTGACATCGTTCAATGTAACCGTCTTGGCCTCTCCATCGGCTTTCGTTATCACGGTTGTCTGCTTTGGCAGGGGTTTGTGAGTGCACACGGTGGAGGTACAAATGGTTACCGTTTCGGTGGCGTCAGAAACCTGAGACGTGATAGTTCTGAGACCTTCCTTGTCGGATGTTTCACACACCACTTCGGTCACCGTGCTCACCTTTCCATCCTTAGTAACTGCCCGTTCTGTCGTGTACAGCAGCAACTTCAGCCCATCATCTTTAGTCACCTGACTAGAAGCGGTACCAACAGAGGTGACTGGTATTGTGGACGTGACGACACCGGTGGATGTGTTTACAACGGTTGTGTTTGTAACGATTGTGGTTTCCTTCGTAGTTACTTCTGTGCCGCTAGAAATCACTGTTTCTGTGGTCAATGTTGTAGGTGTTGCAACTGTTTCGGTGTTTGTGACCTCGACGGTGGTGACTGTGACAATTTCTGTAGTGATTGTGACAACCTCAGTGGTACCACTTGTAGATTGAGGTATCTCGGTGGAACACTCTTCAGTTGACGTTTCCACGGTTGATGTCTCCTCTGTTGATTGCTCCTCAAAGGAAATCTCCTCTGACGTAGTCTCCTCTGAAGTAGGCTCCTCTGACGTAGGCTCCTCTGTAGTAGTCTCCTCTGTAGTAGTCTCTTCGGTGGATGTCTCCTCTGTAGTAGTCTCCTCTGTAGTAGTCTCCTCTGTTGTCGTCTCCTCCGAGGTAGTCTCCACCGAGGTAGAAACTTCGGGGGTTTCGTAGTCCCACATTGTGGTCCACTTCCCATTCGTGGTGGTCACCACAACAGTGGCATCGACAGTCAATGTGCGGTCATTTTCGATATCAGTGGTAACAAGTGTGGTGGTATGCTCTTCCGGGGAGGACCCGGGTCCAAGAGCAAAGGTGTCATCATCGCACTGACAAAAGCTTGGCCGCTTGTTTGCACTGCTTGGAGGATCACTTTTAAGGGTCATTGATCTTGATGTCATACTCATCAAATCAGTAGTGAATCCGGGGCCAACATTAAATCGTAATAGAGCCCCTGATTGCATTTGGAGATACACCATAGGGGCGAAATAAGACCACCTTTGGATCGGTATATCAAACACAACTTTGTTTCCTTGGGAAAATTCTGCTAATCTGAACTCGGCAGACAGGTATCCACCAACACGTAACTCGGTTCCAGGGCCGTTGAACACAATAGTATTTGATATTGTCAGATTTATGGCGTTGAAAGCCGACCCGTTGTCAAGTAGAACACAGCCAGATCCAGTAATACTGTCCAGTACATCGAGTTCAAAACGACGCAAACAAATCTGGCCAGTATTGGAAAAAGTCCCTTCGACTTGAAGTTTCCCCGTCTGACGTTGAGGTCCATTGTAAGCAAGATAAACACTGTCACTATTGGTAAAGTTTTCCATGGAGATTGGTTCAAGTGCGGCACCGCCTTGCAAAATCTTGATGGTACCGCTATTGGACACGGATCCAAGAAAGTTTATTATTCCAGTTGAGTCGGGAACAATGATAGATAACTCACCCAGTTCAACTTGCAAATCAGAAATAGTCAAGTCATAGTTGCGGTTCAGCACAGTCTGGTAATAAAACTTTCCATTTTCGACACTTAGCTCAGTAATGTCAACCCTATCCACGTCAACAAACGAAAGAAATCCAGTGACACGGGTGTTTCTCTCGGAAAACAATGAATCGCCTCTAAAGAATTTATCAGTGTATGTTGCAGCCAAACAAGTATTCCACGCCAAAAGCGAAGCAATGATTACATTCAACATGGTGGATGGCGATTGGCACCTGAAAACAAAAGTGGTCTTTTGTTTAGCACTTTATATTTTCCGAACCAGCCAGGTAGGTGAATTGCAAGACATTTTTGGCAATAGGGTCCTGGTGTGTTATGCGCAGGCTGCTCCTGCTTTGTGTTTGCCAGGGAACGGCATTGGTCCTCAAGAAACCAAACACGTAGAGATCTTGGCTCAGTTATGGATGCGAAAACGGAAACAAGAAAAGGAACAAAAAAAATGTAAATAAACACGAGGTGGGGTTTTAGCTTTGTGATGTATTTTGGGCAAAGTCTTCGTCACGGGGAATTATTTGTCCTGGCCGTCACTCAAATGGGGGATGGGGGAAGTGGGTGGTGGTGTTGGTGTTATTTTTTTTGTTTTGTCTTTCTACTGTAGACGTGTAGGATCCCTCATGTCGAAGCGGTGTTGGTGAGAGTATATGTTGGTGGCGTACTGCCCTCCACAGTCAAATGGTAAAGAGTGTGCAGGTGTTGAAAAAAAGTAGTGCCCTCGTGCTAATAACAAGAGTAACCCATTTTGAACTTGGGATCAAAGCTTGTTTCCATGCTTGGCACACAATGGACAAGGAATCCTAAACCAAATCTCAAAGCAGTCAATGCTCGGCGGGGTCAAAGTCACAAAGGTGCATCGATGGAGGGTCTGCTCATTTTCTCTTTTCTTTTTCTTGTCTGGCCAACCACAAGGAGAGGAAAGGGTGTCGTACAACCTACTTTCAGAATGTTCGTCTTGAGAGGTGTTTTTTCCATTTCTTCGTCTCCCTAACTCGTATACTCAAGTTTTGGTAAGGGCACGATAATAGATTCATCCTTACTCACTTCCCCATCCTTACTCCCTCGCCCTATCCTTACTCGCCTCCTTAGGTGATTTGCCCCCCTAAAATTGTATGGTGTAAGATGCTTGCACAACGCAGTCGCAGACACTGCGGTCGTGCAGCCAAAAAAAAGGAGGAGGGGGCGTCTTTTGCCGCATGTATGAAAGTCAAGTGGTATGCACCTCTCTCCACCTCTTCTGAGCTAGCCACACCCCATCTGAGGTGAATGGCCAAACTTTGGACAATGACTTTTATTCTACTTTATGGGGCACATGGGCCAGAAGGCGAAGGAAATGTATTGTGCCGTGTGGCCACTGGTGCTTACAAAAGCGCACCACTACTGATTTCTACGTCCACGACAGCAATCCAAGCAGGGTTGTGCTTTTAAACGTTTGCCTTCAGTACTTGTTTACATCGATTCTTGAAATTGCCCGACCCCAGAAATTGTTAAAACTCAGAGTCTCGCGAAGGAATGTAAACCGATGACTCTCCCCTGCTGCCACCCCTGCCACCGTCTCTTCTAAACCCGCCCCTGCCCCCGCGACCGCGAAACCCTCGTCCCCTAAAGCTCCTAAACGACCCGTTTCTTCCCATGTTCTCTTGTGCAGCTTGGCCCCCGTGCTTGCCCCGGCCAAACTGTCTACCCTCGCGAAAGCCAGGATCCAAGTCAATTGTTATGCTTTGGCTGTCCAAGATGGTTGCTTGCAAGAACTTCATGGCATTGAGCGACCCTTGTTCGTCCCGGTATATCACAAAACAAAACCCGCACGGCGTCAACTTGTTCCGGTCCAACCCCATGATGATCCTATCGATGGCTCCACATTTCAGAAATAGTTCGTGTATTTGTTCTTCGGTGGTAAAGTGGGACAAGTTTCCCACATACACCGTCTTTGAGGTGATCGACCGTTCCAATTCGGCAGGGTTGTTCCGGGCCTTTCTCTGCAAGTACTCTGACGGCTTATCTAGTCTCTCGGCCGAGTGCTTGAATGGGTCCTCTAGAAGACGTTCCATGGTGTATTTTGGTTGCTGGAGTATAGGTTGTGGAAAAAGTTTTTTTTTTTTTTTTTTTTTGTCTTTTTTGTCTTTTTTGTCTAGTCTTTTTTTTGTTTGTATTTTTATTTTGGTGTCTCCTTTTTTTTTTCTCCTCCTGTTTTAGTGAAGGGAGGCCACACGTAATCAACTAATAGCCAACCACCTCGCCGGCAACAATGTTTGGTTTCAAGTTCAACACGGGGATCAGAGCCAAGTACAATGTCCTGGACAACCCGTCGTTTGTTTCGGAGCCATGGGCCGTCTACCCCGCCAAGGAAAAGAGCACAGGACGGTTGCTATCGGTCTTTATTTTCGACAAGACCAAGTTTGAGAGCCAAGTGAGCCGTTTGGGGTCGTACGCGAAAAACCCCAAGGTAGTAATCAACGAGTGCTATGAGTTGATAAGGTTTGAGATCAACCAGCTTAGCAAGTTGAAGCATCCCCAGTTGTTGCAGATCTACGATGTGTTGGAGGAGACAAAGACCAAGTTTGTGTTTTCTAGCGAGCCCATTACTGACAATTTGCTTACCGCGAGCCAATTGGACGAGCTATCGATACAAAAGGGGTTGTTGCAGGTTGCCAAAGGGTTGCAGTTTTTGCACACGTACTGCAACATCATCCACTTGAATATCCAGCCCGCGTCGGTGTATATCAGCAACCAGGGGGACTGGAAACTTGCGGGGTTCAAGTTTTTGCAGAACCTCAATGAGGTGAAGCCGCTGGAAAGAGACAATTTCTACATCATGAACAACTCCTCGTTGGTGCCATTTGCAAACTTGAACTTGAACTTCACCGCCCCAGAGCTCATAGTGGATGCCAACACCAAGCTAGATTTTGCCAACGATATCTGGTCGTTTGGGATGTTGGTGTTTTTTCTTTATAACCACGATGTGTTGGTCAATTGCTTTGACTCCAACAGCATCGCCGACTATAAACAAGAGTTTCGAAAGTTTGAACAAAAGTTTTACCACCACAAGCCCACTGAGTTGAAGTACGTGTTGAAGGACGTTCCCGTCAAGTTGTACCCGTTATTTCCACAATTGCTTGCGAGATACCCCAATGACAGACTTTCCCTTGACCAGTTTATCGACTCTGAGTTTTTCAGCGGCAGCGTTATCAAGGCCATGTGGTTTGTTGACGAGTTTTCCACAAAGTCCACGGACGAAAAGTTGGTGTTTTTACAGGGATTGGACGACGATTTGATCTCCCAGTTTCCGCCCACATTTAGGTCTCTGAAGCTACTCCCATTGTTGGTTGACTTGCTCGTCAATGAATTGAGCGTGGGGGGCACCGATGACTTGGTTGCATGCGCGCTTACCATTGTGTTGACAATCTCAAAGGGCCTTTCGCACTTGACCTTCCAGGACAAGGTGTTTGATGTGTTGTTCAAGGACAACAAGAAAATCAAGACGTTCTCGCTATTGATCAACTCGTCGGTCAAGGCCCGTTTGGTGTTGGTGGAGAATTTAGACGTTATCCAAGAAAAGACAAACGACAAGCAGTTTGTTGAGTTTGTCAAGAGCATTGTTGGCCTCGTGTTGACGCATTCCAGTGAAGATCAAATTGAAATTCAGATCAAGCTCCAAGAAGCGTTTTTGGAGTACTTGCCCACGGCAGTGGACAAGTTTGATTTTCCCTACATCAAAAAGACGCTACTCCCCTTGTTGTGCCAGGTGTTTAAAACAACCACGGTGCTTTCAACCAAGTTGGCCACCGTCGATACCTTTGGTGCGTTGGTGGATAAAAAGATTGTCGACAAAGTCATTGTCACCGACCAGTTACTTCCTGTGTTGAAGGGTGTCAAGAGTAGAGATAAGCGGGTGGTTGGAAAGGTGTTGGGCTTTTTTTCAAAGTTGGTCCAAGGTGAGCACATTTTGCTAGAGACGGAGTCGGTGTTGGAGTCGGTGTTGCCCCAGTGCTTTAACTTGGCGTTTGCATGCAGCGACTGTACCCAGCACGAGTTTCAAGAGTTTATCCGGCTCATCTATGACATACAGCAGCAGTTAGTGGAGAAGAAGTTGTCGACGCTACCCAAGCAGAACGCTGGCAACGTTGCAAATGGAACGCACACGGACTTTGAGTCGTTGTTGAAGACCCAAACTATAGGCGACGCGCCAAAAGAATTGCCAGGACCCCAGTCAAAGACTGTATTGCAACCAGTGAGATCCCCCGCCAGTGTGAGAAACCACCCCACCGCCAGTGTGAAAGCCCCTGCCAGTGTGAAAGCCCCCGCCAGTGTGAGATCCCACCCCCCTGCCGCGACGAGAGACCGGCAGGCAAAGAGCCCCTCGCCCTTGGTCTTGAAACACACTGTCCAGCCTAAAGCCGCGCCACTTCAATCAACGATTGATGCTCCACGGAATGGCATCAATATATCCAAGCTGTTGAGTACGTTGGGTAGCACGTATACAAAGAAGGAAGAGGACGACTTTGACGACTTTCAACTGGCACAGCCCGGGATAAATTGGCTGTCGGAGGCAAGCAAATCAAAGCAGTTGCCGGCTGCGCCTGTTCAGCAGCACCGCCTGGCGGCTTCCAATGCTGTCAAGTACCCACCTGGTTTTAACGCATCCATCTTGGCGCCAAAGAGCTCATCATCATCAGCCAAGCCGGCATCAAAGGGTTCCGCCACCCAGAATAATGCCGACTTGCTAGACTTATTATAGGTATGTTTATAGAGAGTCCACCCATACCCAAAGTGGCCCAATAATGGCGTCAATTTATGAGGTGATTCTTTCCACCAAAACCTCTCCTGACGATCGGCTGATCTCTCAATCTGCCCTCTCTCCTTCTTTCTCTCTCTCTCTCTGTCTGTCTCTCTCTCTCCCTGTCTCTCGTTCCCATCGTTTAAAATCCTGTACGAGATCCGCCATACAGGAAAAACAAAGCAAAAACAAACACTGGGAACGAAACGAAAAGTAAAAAAAAACTTTTCTTTATAAATATATAAATCCCTGAGGTGCCAGTGCTCTTCTACTACATTCGTTTACCACTCTACAGCACCCCTTTTTTTTCTTTGTTGCTACATAACCCGCCACTATGGATATCGTGCTAGAGGTTTGTGACTACTACCTTTTTGACAAGGCTTACGCCACGGTGTTGCCCAAGGGCGGTGCCGTTCACCGGTTTTTCCAGAACTTGCCCGTGCCCCAGGGCCTTTCCAACATACACTGGCCCAAGGCGCCCATACACGACGCGTTTGCAGCAAACAACACGGTCTCGCCCTCGTTCAACGTCACTGCTATGAATGCTGCAACCATTCCAGGCTACCTATTGTCCAAGATTGCCAGCTACCAGGACAAGTCTGAGGTGTATGGATTGCCCAATTTGCTCCCAGCCACTGAGTACCTCGACTCGTCGTTCTTGCCAAGGTCAAACTTGTTCAGAGAGGGGTTGTCTATCCTTATCGTTACCACCATTTTCGGGTGGTTGTTGTACTTTTTGGTTGCCTACTTGTCGTATGTGTTTGTTTTTGATCGAAGGATATTCAACCACCCAAGGTACTTGAAAAACCAAATGTCGTTGGAGATCCACCGCGCCGTTACCGCCATCCCCACAATGGTTTTGTTGACCAACCCCTTTTTCTTGCTTGAGTTGAACGGCTGGTCCAGGCTTTATATGGACCTCAATGAGGCGAACGGGGGATTAAAGGCGGTGTTGCTCCAGATCCCAAAGTTTATCTTGTTCACCGACTGCGGCATCTACTTTATCCACCGGTGGTTGCACTGGCCCGCCGTTTACAAGAGATTGCACAAGCCGCACCACAAGTGGATCGTGTGCACGCCCTTTGCATCGCACGCTTTCCACCCCGTGGATGGGTGGGCGCAAAGTCTTCCCTACCACATCTACCCCTTGATATTCCCCCTCCACAAGGTGTTGTACTTGGTGTTGTTTACGTTTGTCAACTTTTGGACCGTCATGATCCACGACGGCAACTACATGTCCAACGACCCAATTGTGAATGGCACTGCTTGCCACACCATCCACCACTTGTACTTTAACTACAACTACGGCCAGTTCACGACATTGTGGGACAGAATCGGCAGATCGTACAGAAGACCAGACGACTCGTTGTTTGTAAAGGACACTAAAGCGGAAGAGGAAAAGAAAGTGTGGAGAGAGCAGGTGAGACAAATGGAGGAGATAAGAGGTCAGTTGGAGGGTAAAGTGGATGATAGGCAATACGTTGAAGAGTGAGGCTTTCCCTCCCCACCTCCAAGCCTTTTTCCCTCGAGCTTTATCTTGCTGCTGTTTTATGAGAGAACGTTTGAATATAGATATGGACCATTATTATTTTTTTTTAACCCAGCCTTTGTTTTTCTTGTTTTTTATATATATCAAGATTGGTTAAATGTATGAGATTTGAGATAACATGAGCAGTGTAGATAGGTTTGTGAGGGTGTGTAGATAGGTGTGTAGATAGGTGTGTAGATAGGTGTGTGACGATGTATAGGCAGAGCCAAGGACGAAAGAGGCAACTGGCAGAGCTGATACCGCGCTTAATGCTTGGCTTGTCGTATCGTTGGCATATTACGGGCCGGCTATTGGCCGATCGGCTATCTTTCCATGTATTACAGTTTTTCCTGCATGGACACATCTGGCAGTCTTTCTCTTTCTGTGTGTGTGTGTCACATGCCCCCCTGTTGCGGGCGCCTTATCGGCAAATATTTTTGCCGCACAGAACTGCCGTAACCAGTACTCAAGTGTCACAATAAAGTTTCAGAGAGGCGAGTGTGTCCTGATAGCACGGTGGGGGAAACGGTTATCAAATCAAACTATGCCAAAGCACGACTGTAGCACCCTAACCACCTGCTATCAAAGTGTCCTGCTTTCGTTTTCTTTCTTTTCTTTTTTTTTTTTTCTTCTTTTGTGTATGTTGCAGGGAAAGGGGAAGAGATAAGCTATTGTTTGCTGCAAACTGTATGGTATATAAAGGTCCAGGCAAGTCGCACCATTGAAGAGTGAAATAGGCTTACCCCAACAACAAAGAAACATCAGTTGACATCAAATCACCAATGGCTGAGTCGTTTGTTCCTTTACCACAAGGCGCTGGTTATGCCGTTGTTGTTGGGCTTGGTTTTGTTTTTGCTTTTGGTATGATGTTGACCACCTACGTTTTGAGGAGGTACAATAGGGAAATCATGACCGCCGAAGAGTTTGCTACTGCCGGTAGATCGGTCAAGACGGGTTTGATCAGTGCGGCCGTGGTGTCGTCTTGGACGTGGGCTGCCACCTTGTTGACCTCAACCACCCAGGTTTACAACAATGGTGTTTCCGGGGGTATCTTTTACGCTGTCGGCGCCACTTGTCAAATCACCTTGTTTGCTTGCTTGGCCATCAAGGGTAGAGAGAGGGCCCCCGCCGCCCACACTTATTTGGAAATCGTCAAGGGGCGGTACGGCAAGGCCACCCACTTTGTCTACATCTTCTGGGGGTTCTGCACCAATATCTTGGTCACTGCCATGTTGCTTACGGGTGGCTCGGCCACCGTCACCGACTTGACGGGCATGCACCCCGTGGCCGCCTGTTTGCTTCTTCCGCTCGGTGTGGTGATCTACACCCTTTTCGGTGGTATCAAGGCCACGTTCTTGACTGACTATGCCCACACGGTGGTTATGGTCATCATTATCATCATCTTTGCCTTTGTCACTTGGGCCACCTCAGACAAGTTGGGGTCCCCTGGCGCCGTGTGGGATATCATCACCGAGTTGGGCGTGACCAACCCCAGAGAAGGTAACGCTGGCGGGTCCTACTTGACAATGCACTCGAGATCGGGGGGTATTTTCTTTGTCATCAACATTGTGGGCAACTTTGGTACCGTGTTTTTGGACAATGGTTACTTCAACAAGGCGTTTGCTGCCGACCCGGCATCCACCTACCGTGGCTACATTCTTGGCTCGTTGGCGTGGTTGCCCATTCCCGCCTTTTGCTCGTTGACCATGGGGTTTGCTGCATTGGCCTTGGAGCACACCGACAACTGGCCCTTGGGCAGACCCATGACTCGGGACGAGGTTGCCGCTGGGCTTGTCTTGCCCAATGCTGCGCTGGCTTTGTTGGGTCAGGGTGGTGCTGTCTTGGCGTTGTTGATGGTGTTTATGGCCGTGACGTCCGCCATGTCGGCTGAATTGATTGCCGTCTCCACCATTTGCACCTACGATATCTACAGAACGTATATCAACCCCCAGGCGTCGGGCAAAAAGTTGATCATGGTGTCCCACATGTCGGTCATTATCTATGCCTACCTCATGGCCGGATTTGCCATTGGCTTGTACTACGCCAAGGTGTCGATGGGATACTTGTACGAGTTGATGGGTGTCATCATTGGTGGTGCGGTCTTGTCGTCGGCAATGACCTTGTTGTCAAAGCGCCAGAACTGGCACGCCGCCACTTTTACCCCGCCAATTGCCACTGGCCTTGCCATCATGACGTGGTTGGTTGTCACCAAGACCAAGTTTGGTGCCGTTACCTACGCCAACACGTTTGAAGACGACGCTATGTTGGCTGGCAACTGTGTGGCCTTGTTGGTGCCTTTGATCATTGTTCCCATTCTTACCTTGGTGTTCAAGCCCCAGAACTTTGACTGGAAGTTGTTGAACCAGAGAATTACCCGCGTGGACGAGGACGAGGAGTTGCGGGAAGCCGAAGGTACCGTTGAAGACCCGGAAAGGTTGCACCCCATAAAGTCGCAAGTCTCGGTTATTGCGAGCGAGTTGTACGAGCTTAAGAAGGACACCTACACGCCAGAGCAAGAGACTTTGAGGAAGGCATTCCAAAAGTGTGTCATTGTTTGTGTCACGTTGACCATTTGTCTTTTGATTCTTTGGCCAATGCCAATGTACGCCACCAAGTACATCTTCTCACGCAGATTCTTTACCGGCTGGGTCACGGTCTTTTTCATTTGGATCTTCTACACTGTGTTCCAGGTTATCCTCTTTCCATTGTGGGAGGGAAGACACAGCATGTACACCACTGCAAGAGGTATCTATTGGGACTGTACCGGCCAGACTTATAAGTTGAGAGAGTGGCAGCAGGCCCACCCGGAGAAGTTGCACGCCGTCCAGTCCCAATTGCAAGCTCAATTGTCGGGGCAAGCTGTGTCGCATGTCCTCAATGGAAAGGCGGTTGATGGCTATGTTACTCCGATCAACATTGATGAGAACTTGAGCGACGAGAAGAAAGGGTGATCTTTAGGAGGAGAGGAGAGGGGAGGGGCGGTGTTGGTACATCTTGTGTGTATTGTTTGCAGTGCAAGCTATATAACGTGCTAATTTTTTTTTGTTGTTGTTTATATGTGAATATTTGATAATTTTTCGAAAAAATGTGGGCAAAAAAAGTGCGGTGGATGCAAAAGGGGTGCTTGAAACGGAGAATGTGGCCATTAGCCATTAGCCATTAACCGTAAGCCATAAGCCACTAGTCATTAGCCATTCCACTCCAACGCCTTGTACTGCACAATGCGCGCCTGAGCGCCATCTAGATTTCCACTACCAAACAATTGGCAATGCATTCCAGATATCGCACGAGTGTAATTTAGATCCTACTACCAAACTGGCCTCTATTCTTTTTCCTCTCTTTTTTCATTTTGTGGGGAGTGTTACAAAGTGACAATTTCGATGGGTAATCTCGAAGGAACATCTTCTTATCGCCACGGAAAGATTGTTCAATACTGTAGCTCAGGTAATATGGCACTACATGAGGTTCTCTCAATCTCAGGCCATCCATCTCTGGGATTGTGTGGCACTTTTCATCTTGGCAAGATCCATATGGTAGCAACGGTCACATCTCATTGGCTGGATAATAATCTGTGAAAAAAATAAATATTTGCGACTGAGATAACAAATTCCACACCTGCGCAAACAGGATATCGCCTCCCCAGACGTGGCAATTAAAGTTTATCGTAATCGGCTGGCGCGTGGGTGGTGGCCGGCAGGTCACATGACACATGGCCGTCACGTGGTACCGTTCACTGGGTTTCAAGTTTTTTGGTCTCTGGCAAGCCCGGTTACGGGGAGTTACTTGTGCCGAGCGGCGACACGGGGGATCATTTTACAATCACATTCACCTTCTAGGCTGGATATGGACGAACCCCGGGTTCAGGAGGACACTCCGAGAGTAACACCGCAGCAGAAACGTATTCCCCCAGTTACCACGATTAGGATAAGGACCGGATTGAAAGGGGAGACACTCATAGGAAAGAAATAAGAAAGAAAAAATACCACAGCTTCGGATCTAGGCGACGTACTGCATACACTCTGGCTCTTCACTATCGTGCCAAATGTGGAAAGCAGCTATCAGCGAGGTCGACTCTCGATGTATATGCATATATATATAGTATATATAGCTCGTGCTTTCTCCCTCTTCTCCCCCCCGCCCCACAGCCCAAGGCACTTTTCTCTATCCTCATCTCCCACACCAAAAAAAAAACACACACACTAATAGAATGTCTTACATCGGTTGGACTGTCCAAGATTGGAAAAACTTCCACTTTGAATCAACGCCCAACGAATCGTGGGCGTTATTATCAAAACTATTACACGCACAGGACGACAGCGACCCCGCCTGGATTTCTTTGGCGTCGGAGGATAACTTGCAGCACCAATGGAAATTCTTACAATCAAAGACCCACAAACGCGACTTGCCATTGTACGGTGTTCCTGTTGCCGTGAAGGACAATATTGACGTCAAGGGGCTCGAAACCACTGCCGCTTGTCCGTCGTTTGCTTACACTCCCCAGGACGACGCCACCACCGTCAAATTGCTACGCGACGCCGGCGCTATCATCATTGGTAAAACAAACTTGGACCAATTTGCCACTGGCTTAGTGGGTGTCAGATCGCCCTATGGCATTACACCCAACACATTCAACCCCAAGTACGTGAGCGGTGGCTCCTCGGCGGGATCGGCTAGTGTTGTTGCCAGAGGAATAGTCCCTATTGCATTGGGCACCGACACTGCTGGTTCCGGAAGAGTGCCAGCGGCACTCAACAACATTATTGGGTTGAAGCCCACAAGGGGGGTGTTTTCGTGCAAGGGCGTGGTTCCGGCTTGCAAGTCGTTGGATTGCGTGTCCATCTTTTCCCTCAACTTGCAGGATGCTCAATTGGCGTTTAGCATTATGGCCCAAGAGGACCCGGCTGACGAGTACTCCCGCGCCATGCCAGCCAACCCGTTGAGCAGATTCCCTTCCAAACCCACGGTTGCGGTGCCAACAAACTTGTCGTGGTACGGCGAAACGGAAAACCCCAAATTATACGACCAAGCAGTCAAAGCGTTTGAAAAGACTGGCGCCAAGCTTGTCTCGTTGGACATTGAACCGTTGTTGGAGCTTGCAAGATGCTTGTACGAGGGTCCTTGGGTGAGTGAGAGGTATGTTGCAATCAAGGACTTTTTGGCCACCAACCCGCCACCCAACCACTTGGATCCAACAGTCATGACCATTATCAAGGGCGGTGAAGCATACTCGGCAGCCAGTGCTTTTGAGTTTGAGTACAAGAGGCAGCGCATTTTGCAAAAGGTGAAAAAGTTGTTGAAAGACATTGACGTTGTCATTGTTCCAACGGCACCATTGAACCCCACAATCGCAGACGTGGTTAAGGAGCCCATCAAGATCAACTCCTACCAAGGCACCTACACCAACTTTGCCAACTTGGCAGACATGTCGGCTTTGGCCATTCCGGCCGGGTTCAGAAGCGACGGTTTGCCATTTGGTGTCACCTTGTTGTCGCAAAAGTTTAACGACTATGCGTTGTTGGACTTGGCTAGCCGGTATATAAAAACGATTCCCCGAACCTATGGCGCGTTGAAGGAGAAAAAGTCCACCATTTACGATGAGTTGATTCCCTCCCTTCCAAAGGGTTCCGAGACCGTCAAGTTGGCAGTGGTGGGTGCCCACCTCAAGGGGTTTCAGTTGCACTGGCAGCTCGAGAAGGTTGACGCCAGGCTTGTTGATGGAGTCACAACGACATCCAAGGACTATAAGTTGTACGCGTTACCAAAAACCGGCCCCGTGGCCAAGCCGGGGTTGCGAAGAGTTCTGCTGGGCGGCTCAGCCATTGCCGTAGAAGTCTACGCTATCCCAAAAGAAAACTTTGGCACCTTTATAAATTTTGTTCCCGAGCCGCTTGGGATTGGCTCGGTCGAGTTGGCTTCAGGCGAATGGGTCAAGTCGTTTATTTGCGAGGAGGTTGGCTACAATGCACCAGGGACCACCGATATCACCTCGTTTGGCGGCTGGAAAAACTACCAAGACAGCCTCACCCAGCCCAAGAAACCATTCAACTCGGTGTTGGTTGCAAACCGAGGCGAGATTGCCGTGAGAATCATCAAGACATTGAAAAAGTTGGGCGTCAAGTCTATTGCTCTCTACTCCGACCCCGACAAGTATGCCCAACATAGCTTGCTAGCTGATGTGGCGGTTCCCTTGCATGGCACAACCGCTGCCGAAACGTACATCAACATTGACAAAGTTATCCGTGCCGCCAAGGAATCGGGAGCCGAAGCGATTATTCCTGGGTACGGGTTTTTGTCAGAGAATGCGGACTTTTCCGACCGCTGTGCCCACGAAGGTATTGTGTTTGTTGGGCCTTCGGGCGACGCCATCAGAAAGTTGGGTCTCAAACACTCAGCTCGAGAGATTGCCGAAAAGGCCGGTGTCCCATTGGTGCCGGGCTCTGGCTTGGTGAAGGACGCCAACGAGGCAAGGGAGATTGCAGCCAAGTTGCAGTACCCCGTGATGGTAAAGTCCACCGCTGGAGGCGGTGGCATTGGGTTGCAGAAAGTGGACTCTGAAAAGGACATTGAGAGGGTCTTTCTCACGGTCCAGCACCAGGGCAAATCGTACTTTGGTGACTCTGGGGTGTTTTTGGAACGGTTTGTCGAAAACGCCCGCCACGTTGAAGTGCAGATGCTCGGCGATGGGTACGGCAAAGCTATTGCCGTTGGCGAGAGAGACTGCTCGTTGCAACGGAGGAACCAGAAAATCATTGAGGAAACACCGGCGCCCAACTTGCCGGAAGCCACCAGGGACAAGATGAGAAAGGCTGCGGAATCGTTGGGGGCGTCTATGAACTACAAGTGCGCCGGTACTGTTGAATACATCTACGACCAACAAAGAGACGAGTTTTATTTCTTGGAGGTCAATGCCAGGTTGCAAGTCGAGCACCCCATCACCGAGATGGTTACCGGTCTTGATTTGGTCGAGTGGATGTT
The DNA here is from genome assembly GCA_030579015.1 of Zhuliangozyma blackwelliae. Taxonomy (NCBI): domain Eukaryota; kingdom Fungi; phylum Ascomycota; class Pichiomycetes; order Serinales; family Debaryomycetaceae; genus Zhuliangozyma; species Zhuliangozyma blackwelliae. The sequence goes on along the minus strand of JAKTZW010000450.1, from coordinate 7,826 downwards.
GCTTATTGCCGCCGACACCCCACCGGATTTCAGCCAGGAGATAAAAGTCAGCGGCGCCTCCATGGAAGCTAGATTGTACGCCGAGAACCCCGTCAAGGACTTTATGCCATCCCCTGGCCAGCTCACCGAAGTCAACTTCCCCCAGTGGGCAAGAGTCGACACCTGGGTCGAAAAGGGAACGGTGGTGTCGGCTGAGTACGATCCCACATTGGCCAAGATTATTGTGCACGGTAAAGATAGAGACGACGCGTTGAGAAAGTTGCGCCAGGCGTTGGACGAAACTGTCGTTTACGGGTGCATCACCAATGTCGACTACTTGCGGTCAATTGCCAACTCCAAGATGTTTGAGGAAGCCAGGGTTGCCACCAAGGTGTTGGATTCGTACAACTACAAGCCACATGCTATGGAGATCTTGCAACCCGGGGCATACACCACCGTGCAGGACTATCCTGGCAGAAGAGGGTACTGGAACATTGGCGTTCCGCCATCTGGGTGCATGGACCAGTACTCATTCAGAGTGGCAAACCGGATTGTGGGCAACCACAGCGCTGCCCCGGGGATCGAAATTACTTTGAGCGGTCCAAAAATCTTGTTCCACCAGGATTGCGTCGTTGCTGTTGCTGGCGGCCAAGCCGAAGTTGACGTCAATGGCGCGCCTGCCAAACAGTGGGAGCCCCTCTACATCAAAAGCGGCGACAGGTTGGCGATTGGCAAGTTGAAAACCGGGTGCCGAGCCTATTTGGCCATCAGGGGTGGTATTGACGTGGTTGAGTACTTGGGGTCCAGGTCCACATTTGCGTTGGGCAACTTGGGCGGCTTCAACGGTAGAGTGTTGAAGTTGGGCGACGTGTTGTTTTTGGGCCACCCGCTGTCTACCTTGCCGTTGCCCGTTTCCGAGCCAGCCAAGGTCCCGTCGTCGTTGATTCCCAACTACGACAACAAAGTGTGGCAGGTGGGTGTCACCTGTGGTCCTCACGGCTCGCCAGACTTTTTCCAGCGCGAATCGGTGGAGGAGTTCTTTTCCTCCACTTGGAAGGTCCACTACAACTCCAACCGATTCGGTGTGAGGTTGATTGGGCCCAAGCCCAAGTGGGCCAGACCAGATGGCGGTGAAGCGGGGTTGCATCCGTCAAACACACACGACTATGTGTACTCCATGGGGGCGGTGAACTTTACTGGCGACGAGCCGGTCATCTTGACATGCGACGGCCCCTCCTTGGGCGGGTTTGTTTGTGAAGCCGTTGTTGCCGAGTCCGAGTTGTGGAAGATTGGCCAGTGCAAGCCCGGCGACGGTATTCAATTTGTTCCAATCAGCTACGATACAGCAAAGAGAATGAAAAGGCAGCAAGATCGGGCCATTGAGGTGTTGGAAGGAACCTTGCCCTTATTGCAAGCATTGGACAGCCCCGAAGACCCCATATTGTACCAGCTCCAGGTTTCAGACAATGCCCCCCGGGTCACTTATCGGCAAGCGGGAGACAGGTACATTCTCGTTGAGTATGGCGACAATGTCTTGGACTTGAACAAGGCATACCGGATCCACAAGTTGGTGGAGATGGTGAAGGAGTACAAGACAAGGGGTATTTTTGAGTTGTCCCCCGGGGTCAGGTCTGTTCTTGTTGAGTTTACCGACGAAATAACGCAAGCGGAGGCGTTGGCGACGTTGGTTTCGTACGAGAAGGAGATTGTTTTTGTCAACAAGTGGGAGGTCAAGTCGAGAATCATCAAGTTGCCCATGGCGTTTGAGGACAAAAAGACGTTGGATGCGGTGACGCGGTACCAGGAAACCATTAGAAGCGAAGCGCCGTGGTTGCCCAACAATGTTGATTTTATTGCCTCCATCAATGGCATCACCAGAACGGATGTGGTGGATATGTTGTACACTGCCAGATTCTTGGTGTTGGGGTTGGGAGACGTATTTCTTGGTGCGCCTTGTGCCGTGCCATTGGACCCCAGGCACAGGTTTTTGGGTACAAAGTACAACCCGTCCAGAACCTTTACTCCCAATGGTACTGTGGGCATTGGGGGCAACTACATGTGCATCTACACCATGGAGTCGCCTGGCGGCTACCAATTAGTGGGGAGAACGGTTCCGATTTGGGATAAGTTGACCTTGGGGGCGCACTCGGAACGGCCATGGTTGTTGAATCCATTTGACCAGATTGAGTTTTACCCAGTGAGCGAGGAGGAAGTTGACGCGTTTTCGCAAGAGATGAATGCGGGCAAATTCAAGGTGGACATTGTGGACACGGTGTTTGACCACGGCAAGTACCTTGAGTGGGTGCAAGCCAACTCCGAGTCGATTGAGGAGTTTCGAAAGCAACAGGGCGGCGAGAAGTTGGAAGAGTTTAACCGGTTGATTCAAACTGCAAACAGCGAGTTGGAAAAGTCGGGCAGCAAAGTCGACAAGGACGAAAAGTTTGACGACAATGCCGAAAAGGTGTACTCCGAGTATTCCGGTAGGTTTTGGAAGTCGCTTGTTGAGGTGGGCATGCAAGTCGTTGCCAACCAGGCTTTGATTGTTGTGGAGGCCATGAAGACGGAGATGGTGGTGAATGCCCCTCGGGAAGGAAGAGTTACCAAGATCTACCACAAGAATGGTGACATGGTTGATGCGGGTGATTTGGTTGTTGTGTTGGAGTAAATAAGAGATTGTTTAAAAAGTGGGATATTGTATAATGTATTTTTAAGTAAAATGAAATAAAACAAAACAAAAAAAAAAAAAGAAGCAAACAAAACAAAAAAACAACAACCAGCATCAACACCACAACACACGCGATAGCAATAGCAACCGCAAATGACAGACGTATCAGCACTACAACCCGAGCAATGGACATCATCATCCAACGAGGTGCTCAAGTGCTTTGTTACTGACGCAGAAGGTGCCGTCAACTTCAAGCCCACATTCACGTACCCGATTTTCGGCGACGCCGAGACCATCTATGGATACAAGAATCCCGTGATCTTCTTGTGCTTTGACCACTTTACGTTCAAGCCGTTTTTCAATGTAAAGTATGAGAAAAAGTTGGAAGACCTGGAGATTGTTGATATGAAGGCCAAGATGGAGGAGTATTTGCCAAAGTCGACGATTTTCAAGGACGAGGAAGCGTGGGTTGATTCGATCAAGCACGAAAAGGAGGGCTACGTGATCCCAGGAGAAAAGATCCGTACTTTCAAGAGGGACAGTGTTGAGTACGACGTTTACCGCATCAGCCTCAATGACGCGGCTGGATTGGAGTTGCACAAGCGATTGCAAATCTTGGTGTTGCTCTTTATCGAAGCAGGCACATACATCGATGCCGGCGACGAGTTGTGGGATTTGTATGTCTTTTATGAGAGGAAACCAGGACAGGAGGCGTCGATTGTTGGTTTCTGCACTGCCTACAATTACTGGAAGTACCCCGGTGCCGACAAGTTTGACTCGGGGCAGCACGAGGTGCGGATCAAGATTTCCCAGTTTATACTATTGCCAATCTACCAGGGCCGAGGGTTGGGTGGCCAGTTTTACACCCGCTTGGTGGACGCCTGGCTGGAGAAGCCCGAGATAGTGGAGGTGGTGGTGGAAGATCCCAACGAGAGTTTTGACGATATGCGGGACCGGGCTGATTTGGCGCGGTTGAACCAGGTGCTTGACTTGTCCCAAGTGACTCCCAAAGTCGACAAGAAATGGATCGAGGCCACCCGTGGCAACTTAAAGTTGGAGAAACGTCAATTTGCCAGACTATTGGAGCTCATTGTGTTGTACAAGGTGCGGCACGAAGGCGCGTCCAAGAAGGACGCGCGCTTGTTTATCAAGACAAGATTGTACGACAAAAACAAAGAAGGGTTGGCGGCATTGGATGAGGCAACGAGAAAAGACAAGTTGCAGACTGCGTACCAAGCGTTGGAGGAGGACTATTATCGGATTTTGGGCGATTTGAGGTTATCCACCAAGCGTTTGGCCGACGCAGATCAGGCCGCTGGAGTGAGCTCGAACCCAAAGAAACGCAAAGTATAAAGGTTGATGGTTACGTCATAGGGGTGGGAGAGGGGGGTGGAGGGGGTGCAAGATGGTGAAGGAGGAGTGATGGTGGGTGGCGATCGTCATGCATGTGACGTCACATTTGCTCGAGGATACGAGCGAAACAATCCACTGTTTTAGAGAGAAAAAAAGAAGAAGGACTATACCAGCAATCTCAAGCAGCGCAAAAACTATTGACGCATGGTGCTTTTGTTTTTTGTTTTCTTTTTCCGTAATCAGTATGCCAGTAACAGCCAGCCGCTGTGGAGTATTTACATATATCTCTCTCCCTCTCTCTCTCTCTCTCATGCTCTGCACCTTCAAGTCAACCTCTAATCAACCTTGATTGCGCTGTGAAATAAAATGTGTGGTTCTCTTTTTATTTTTTTTCGTCCTCCCCCTTCCTTGTGGCATTGTTTTCGTTTTCTCCCGTCCCACATGGTGCGGCTCCCTCGAGCGAGTGAAAATTCATCCAAAATGTCACCATTACAGCAACATTCGTCCCAATTAGGAAATACAAATTTCACATTGCTCGCTGGCTGGATGTATGGCGTTTGTGCTTTCTTCCACACCGCCCGCCCCTCCCTTGAAGGAGTCAATTGCCATCGTTGTTTTTTCCTTCCCTTTCCTTTCTTCCCCGTTCCTTTTCCCGTTTGGTTAAAATTGCTACCAACGAATATAAATAGGGGGTTGCTCGCCTCGAGGTCATTTCCCGTCTCCCTTCTCCCCTTCTTTTTTTTTTTGTTTTGTTTCCCCTTCCTCCTATTCCCCCCTCCCCCCTATTTTTTATCCACCTTTATTTGTTCTCACATCTAACCCCACCCCCCCCTTTGCTTTAATAACTTGTAGCAACCATGCATAGAACTTACTCATTGAGGTCGTCCAAGGCGCCTACTGCTGCTCAATTGCAATCCCCACCACCACCACCATCGTCCACCAAGAACAGATTCTTTGGCGGCGGCGGTCTCTCGTCCTCGATCAGAAAGGCTGCTGCTGGCGCCACTGGTCCAGAATTGTCGAGAAAATTGGCCCAGTTTATCAAGATTGAAAAGAACTTTTTGAGATCGATTGAGGTTACTTCTCGTGAGAGAAAAGACATTGCCAAACAATTGAGTGCCTGGGGTGAGGGTAACGACGATGATGTTTCCGACGTTACCGACAAGTTGGGTGTCTTGATTTACGAAATTGGTGAGTTGGAGGACCAATACATTGACAAGTACGACCAGTACAGAATCACCTTGAAGTCGATCAGAGACATTGAAGGCTCTGTCCAGCCATCGAGAGAGAGAAAGCAAAAGATTACTGACGAGATTGCCCACTTGAAGTACAAGGACCCACAGTCCCCCAAGATTCCCGTGTTGGAGCAGGAGTTGGTCAGAGCCGAGGCTGAGTCTTTGGTTGCCGAGGCCCAGTTGAGCAACATTACCCGTGAAAAGTTAAAGGTTGCTTTCAACTACCAGTTTGACGCTACCAGAGAATTGGCTGAAAAGTTGGCCTTGATTGCTGGTTACGGTAAGGCTTTGCTCGAGTTGTTGGACGATTCTGCCGTCACCCCAGGTGAAACCAGACCCGCTTATGATGGCTACGAGGCTTCCAAGCAAATCATTATCGATGCCGAAAACGCTTTGGCCAACTGGACATTGGACTCTGCTGCTGTCAAGCCAACCTTGTCCTTGCACCAGGAGTACGACGAGGAGGAAGAAGAGGGGCTTGAGCCAGAGATTGATGACGCTGCTGCTCACGAATTTGCCAAGCACGACGAAACCACCGAGGGTCAAGCTGTTTAAGCCTTGCATTTTTGCTGTTGCTGTTTTTGTTTGACTGGCTGCTGTTGTTTCTATTGTCTCATTCGTTGTGTTTTTCTTTTTCACCAAGGATTTCACCCTCGTTTTATTATTTTTTTTCAATTATGTAATATAGCAAAGTCAATGGCGTCTCTCCAACAAACGATTGTTTTAACACCAGACCTTGTATGATATTATGTATTCCATTCTAATAAAAGAGACTGGTGTTTTATCCTTCAAAATGCAAATAAACCAAAAAAAAAGAAACAAGATCAAAGAAAGGATAGGAAAGAAGAGAAAAGAAAAGGAGAGGAAGAGACTGCAGTCAGAGCCCAAGAATGACCGAGATGTGGTTTCCGTTGTGCAAGGTGTGCGGGGCAACGTCAACCACCTCAATCTTGACCAAGTTCTTGCTCGCCAACGAGAGCAAACTAGAAAACGAACTTGCCGCCACCTTTTTTCTTTGTGGCGGATCCTTGCTTCGCGAATCAGACACCAATGCGCAAAACTCAAAACGAATATACTCGTTTGCAGCAGCATTCACCAACTCGGTGCCAACAAGCTTGCTTACATCATACGCCCTAGTCGTCACGTCCCCGATTTCTTTGGCAACTTGCACCATATACATGTAGAATCGGTACAACTTTTGGTTGGGATCCGTGTGGACCATCAACAAACTGTTTTCCTCCACAACGGAGCTAGCCACGGTGGTTGGTCTCGACTTTATGCTCTCCAATTGGTAGTCGAGTAAGCCACGTTCTAATTCCGCCGGCTCTTCAACCCCAAATCCGCCACCTTCCAACTCTAGCCCCGCCATCGCGTCAGCCCCAAGCTCAAACTCGCCATATTGAATCGCTAGCGCATGTGATCTTTCTCTTGCTTCGTCGGTAGCCTCATTCCCAAGCATCTGCGTCCGGTTGGAGATGTTGATGCTCCGCAAGATGGACGTCACCGTCTCATTAAACGAGGGCAAATTGTTGTTGTTGCTGCTGTTGTTGTTGTTGTTGCTGGGGAAAAGCGCTTCTTGGATATAGCGCAAATACCGTGGCGCCCCCTGGAGCAGATCAAAAACATCTTCTGCAGTATGAACCGCGGGATGCTCTGGCTGCATTTTAGCAAGCATAACCGACTCATAGTTGGCAGCAGCAGAAATCAAGTCGGTGCTGGCAACCCTGGTGTCCTTGTCAATGACGAGTCTGTGCACAGCAAGACGTCTAACCACATTTGCCTTTGGGGCCCCAGTGTGGACGGTCTTCGCCATAGCCGGTGCTTCTTCCACCACTGCGAGTGGCTCTTCAACTGTGTGGCCCACCACCGGTCTCGACATGGGCTCGAAATCGCCCATGGCATCCAAAACAAAACCAATCTCGCTTTCCCGTTTGTCATTCACAATCTCGCCCTCCAAGTCAAACTCAAACTCAGCTACATCTTCCATATCTTCCGTAATATTGCCCAATGGCGGCAACACTTGACTCTGAGAACCATCAACTTCTTCCAGGGCAATGGGGTGTGCGCTCCAGGCTTGGCCAAACTGAAACACGTCCGTATCTTGGATCTCCACTGCCAACTTTGCTCTCTTGGCACCTTCTTCAAACACGTCAACCAATCCAAGCTGCACGTTGAAATGGGGGTCATCTTCCAAGAACCGGTCCCGTTTGGTCCCCGCTTCTTTTGCTTCGGGTAGTTGCACCGATCCGCCCGCAATTATGATCCCACTCTTTAGCTTTGTCTCGATAAAGCTCAAATCATTTAGAATGTAGTTCAGTTTGAGTTTGTGGATGATTGATATCCCAAGGAGAAGACATGACGAATACCTGATATTTTCCATTTTGGAAGTGATGATCTGGGCGCAGAGCTGGGGGATGGAGATTGTGAGGATGTCGCGTCTGATTGCCTTTTTGGTAGATGCCCGGGACCCTAGGGTGGCCAATATCCACGCGGTTTGTAACCCAGAGGAATCCATTGGTGACGTGACTGTTTCAACACTTTGGAATGCGGTTCTGCTTGATATTCGTGTTGTCTGGTGTTGTCCGGCTCTTGCT
>JAKTZW010000449.1:0-23100 GCA_030579015.1 Zhuliangozyma blackwelliae | reverse complement strand
AAAAAAAAAAAAAAGTGTGTGTGCGTTGCCCTTTCTAATCTGTGTGTGTCAGCATCTCAATCCACTTTCACTCTACCCCCGCCACCAATGGATGATTCAGTTCGTTCGCTTATTAGGTTTGTCAGTAGAGGCTTCTACAGCACACCATACGTGCTAATCCTAGATGCCGTGCTACGCCACAGTGTCTTGTCCGAGGACGACTTGATCCACTTGTTGGGCATCAAGCGCAAGGAGTTGCGCTCATTGTGCAACCGGCTAGTCGACGACCGCTTGATGGTGAACCACGTCCAGCGGGAGGATAACGGCCAGCAAAAGTATATACAAAGAACCTACTACTTTATCCACATCACCGAAGCGATTGATGCCATCAAGTGGAAGGTGCACTCGTTGGCGAGCGTGTTGAAGCAGGAAATGTCCAACTTTGGCAACCCCCAGGGGTACGTGTGCCCCCGGTGCGGCAACAAGGTGAGCCAGATTGACGCCATCTCGCTCTTGAGCGAAGACAAGACCGAATTCATTTGTGATGTGTGCCAGGGCGTGTTGATTGAAGACGACTCGTCGCAGCAGGCCAGCTTGAAGCAGGAAAAGTTGGAAAGGTTGATGCAGCAGGTGGACCCCATCATCAAATACTTGAAGATCATCGACGAGTCCAACATCCAGGATAACGACTTTGAGTCGGCGTTGATGCAAGCCATCCCGGCCCAGAGCGCCACCCTGGCGGCGTATGCATTGTCCAACCGGGTCAGCACCAATTCGAGAAGCAGTGCCGCTTACCAAAATGCCAATGCCCGGTCACAAGCTACGTTGCACGTGTCCATCACCGCCAACGACGAAAATTACCAGCGCGAGCAGGAGGAGAAGGAGAGGAGACGGCAAAAGTTGGAACAGAATGCCTTGCCGTCGTGGCATTCTTCCAGTACGGTGGGGAGGGACGAGTTTGGCCATTTGAAGCAAGAGGGCGAGGAGGAGGAGGAGCACCAAGAAGGAGAGGGATTGCTGGCGGCAGAGCTGCCACTAAAGCAGGAGGAAATCAAACTGGAGGCGGTGAAACTAGAGAGTAATAAGCAGGAGACGGCGGAGGATGCAGCTGGGGCTGCTGATGCCAATAGCGAGGCGTCCAAGGCGGCAGCGCCGGATGCGAAAAATAGTCTCGAGTTGAGGGACCGGGAGGCCCAAGATGCCTTGGCTGCTTACTATGCCCAATTGGCCGAGCAAGAAGACGAAGAGGAGGAAGATGATGACGATGACGACGATGACGACGATGATGAAGAATTTGATGATGTTATATAAAGCTGCGTTGTCTAAATAAATATAAGAAAACAAAAAAACAAAAAACAAATGTCGCAACTCCGGCCCGACGACATTTGATCCCATGACATTCGGTATCACCAAATTTTTTTTTTTTTTCTTCCTCTTGTTCAAAACACACCATCCCATGTCTCTCTCTCTCTCTCCTTCGTTCTCTCTCCACCCTTGAAAAGGAAAAAACCGGAAAGGGTTGTCAAACTTTTCCTAGTTAACAAACCTAGCAACAAGAACCCCCCCCTCTCCCCATTGTTGTCAAGTGCACACAGAGACGATACATACATATATATATATATTCACACATGCCTGGATCTGGATTTGTTACACCGCACTCGAGACCGTCCACGCCAGCATTGGCAATCGCATCGCCCACGACTCTCGCCGGGGCCGCCGGGGGTGGTGCAGCAGGAGGAACAGCAGCAGCAGCAGCAGCAGCAGCAACAGCAACAGCAACAGTATCATCATCATCATCATCATCATCATCATCCAAGCATCCGCCCGTCCCCTCGTATGAAAAGGGCATCTACGAAGACTTGTCCAAGATATATAAGACCTTGCTCGACTTGAAAAACAACCGTGACAAGTACATCAATTCGAAGCAAATCTATCAAATCTATGCTTCATTCTTGGACTTGATCAACGACTTGAAGCTCACCCGGAAGGACGAGGAGCTACGGGGCATCACGTTAAACATACCCAACACCAACGACTTGCTCATTGACGATATCTTCCAGTTGTTGTCGCTTTGCTTTGTCACATGCGGGTTGATCAAGTTTGCCCCCGCCACGTACTCGTCGTTGTCAACGGTGATGAAGTTGTTGACCCACTTGAAGGAGTGTCAGGTGTACACCATGGAGGACTTGCAGCCCATTGGCGACCGGTTGAGCGAGATCCGCGACATTATTGTTTCGTCAAAGTATGACGAGGATGACGAGGACAATGTTGGGGTGGCCAAGACCAATAACCAGATGGAGGAGTCGTTGTTGAGAAGCAAGTTGAACAAGTGTGAGGCGTTGTACCTGGAGTTGGAGAGCAATTTCCGCAACATCCCGGCCGATTTGGAGCCAATTTACCACAAGTTGATTGAAACGAGGCAAAACATTTTGAGCTTTGTCACCAACTACAAGGATGAGAAAAAGACGAAAAACTTGATCAAGCACGAAAAGTTGCAAATCAAGGCCAACCAGTTTAAGCAAGAGTTGAAAAAGGTGGAAAAGTTGCGGGGCGAGCACGACGGCAAGTTTCACAGCAACAACGAGTTGGACGAGCAACAGTTGGACTCCATCCAGGCGGTGCTAAATGGGTTGATTGACGAGTGCAACAACCTCCTCTACGACTTGTTGGTGCTGGACGAGAGCGTCGAGATCCCCATTGGGTCGTTGCTGTTGAGCGAGAGCAAGGGCCAGGAGTTGAAGAAGAGGTACGACCTGCTCTACCAGCAATTGCAGGACTTGAAGTTGACGTTGGAGAATTTGTTAATCACCCGCAGATGGACATTGAGAGAGACTGATTTGTACACGTACCAAAAGACATTGAAGACTATTGACGAGGAGCGGTTGAAGCTCGTGAAGGAGATCCCCAAGGACGAGTTGAAGCACTACAAAAAGAGCCAGACCTTGGTGTTGTACTTGCTCAGACGGTGCTATGCCATTGTGTACAAGCTCTTGGAGAGCAGCGAGCCCGTGTCGGAATCGCTCACGCCGATCCACAACCAGTTGCAGACGGTGAAGCGGTGCCTTCTTGAGTTGATGCGCGTGGATGGGTTGAACAATCTTCGTGAATTGTACCCCTTTCAATTCAAGCTTGCATCGTTGGACAATCTACGCAAGGATGGCAAGTTTATCATCCACAACCAGATCCCCGAGGGCCAGGGCACGTTGAATGCGTTGCTCGCCGAGTGCTTTGACATTGTCCAGGAGATGAAGATTGAGTTGGAGGAGAAGGAGTTGGAGCAGGACGGCGAAGACGGCGAGGACGAGGCCATAATCAATGGCGGCTCCTTCACCAATGCCAAAGCCGCCGACGCTGACGATGTCACTGACGATGAGGTTGAAATCAAGAGAAACCGGTTTAAGGAGTTTAACGAGGCCGATTACGATGTCGAGAGCGAGTCGGCGTTTGGCGACGACGACGACGACGACGATGTCTACAGCATTGACGAAAGTGAATACGAAGGGAACGACTACTATTGAGGATTTGAAAAAGCTGGTCTTGAAGTTGGATGTTTATGTTTATGTTTTTATCTTGTTTTTGTTGTGTTGTGTTGTGTTTTGTTGTGTTTTTGTCTTTATTTGTCTTGTTTTTTATTCATTTGCATATGTGTGTGTGTGTATATATATGTGTATGGAAATGCAAATTCGTTCTTCGTCAAAGAGGCAAAAGGAGAAAAGGAGGCAAAACAAATTGAGGAGGGAACAGACGGGGGAGGGAAAAAAAAAAGAAAAAAAAAGAAACGAAACGAAAAAAGAGAGAGAGCAGAATTCCACCTCAAGGCAACAGAGCCAGCTCGACCACAGATAGACACCACAGAGCATACCAAGAGCACACCACACAGAGAATACTATAGAGATATAGCAACGACCAGGATGATGTCAGCAGGTTTCAAATGGGGTGTAACACCAACCACCCACAAAACCCCACCACCCACCAACTGCAGCAGCAGCGCAAGCACAAGCACAAGCACCACTACCAGCAGCACCAGCACAAGCACTACTACCACCAGCAGCAGCAGCACCAGGACATCATCCCAAGAAGATGCACATATACCCAGAAATATGACTATATCACCTGGCGGTGTTGCCAAAAAGAGAAAACGAGGCGAGGCAACTTTGCCAGTGGAACATTCAATCCCAGACAGGAAAACAGCATACCCATCATCCACCAAATACAAGCGGTCCAAAACACCAAAAATCGTGGGACAGCCGTTGCCCGTCAATCGTATCGTGGAGTCACTAGACAGAACCGCGTTGCAGCACCTACTCCAAGACCTAGTAGACCACCACCCCGAACTAAACTCCACCATCACCAAACTCGCACCCCAGCCAACGTTTGCCAATGCCACCCAGCTCTTGAAGGACAAGTTTGACCTAATTGGCGCCCATTTGCCCTACAAGTGCGACCACGAAAGCGACTATTCGTACTTGAGAATCAAGCCGTACTTGGAGGAGTTTTTGCACTGCTTGAGCGACTTTATCTTGAGCTTTCTCCCCCCCGTGGAGAGAAACATGGTGACGTCGCTACATTTTATCCACGAGGCCACCGAGTTGATCCACAGCTTGCCCAACTTTACCAATAACGAATTCCAGTACACAAAGGCAATGGCGTACGAGCAGATTGCCAATACGTGGATGATTGTGTTGCTGCAGCACGACGAGGAGGCCCGCACAAGGACCAAGCAGGAAGATGGCAGCGGCCCGGTGGAAACCGACGTTGTGGGTGTGGTTCACGAGTATGACTTGCTAGAGAAGCTACAGAGACACAATGAATTGTCGTTGAACAAGTTTAAAAACGTGGGCGACTATATTAGCCACAAGGTGGAACAGAGCGAGGCAATCAACCAAGGGCCACAGCCCCCAACAAGCATTAGTGATTTGATCACCGTGGACTATTCGCAGTACTCGTTGACCACAAGAACATCTCATTGATGGGTACTTCTTCTTTTTTTTTTTTTGTTGTTGTTGTTTTGCTGCCCCTACATAGCCGCCCGTCTCCCCCTTCCCCCTCTTTAATAATAATAATAATAATCCCCACCTACATAGCCTTTCCCCCCCTCTCTCTCTCTTATATACACCCCAACAAGGCATTAACTGCTTGCTGGTTTCCTGGATTCATCACCAAACTCCGCTGAATGTCCCTCAATTGCCCGTTCTTGACGAGCGCCTCCGAATATTGCAACCCGTTGGCCTTGTTGTCTTGGAGCGAAACAATCTGCTTGGCCATGGTGCTGTTGACGTGTCTCCAGATATTGTAGTCAAAGGGAAACAAGTATGCGTACTTGAGCCACACCCGCTCGTCGCTCAATCCTAGCTTCTCATTGATCAAGTCGAGCAAACGCGGAACCTCGCGGTACGTATCAGCCACCACTTGGTCGAGCTTGAGACTGCCCAACTCCTCTTTGATGGCGCCAAGGTACTCCGTCAAGTCGTCAACAACCGACATGGCCCCCAAAGTCAACACCACAAGCAACGACGAGCCGTGCTCTTCGATATGGGCAAAGAGCTGGTCGAGGGCCGCCTGCTTGGTGGTTTCGGTGCCGGAAGCATATAGGATTTGCGCAATCAAACTAACGATTCGTGAGGAGTCGCTGTGTTTAGCGAGAACGAGCCTCAACTCCTGCAATGCCCGGTCGAGCTCATTGGTGAAAAAGTAGCACAATCCCATGGTGACCCGACACGATAAAGAAACCTGCGGTGACGACTCGTCTATCGCCAACGCCTCCTGGGCATGCTCCAACGCCGCCGAGTGGTTGCCGAGACCCAAGTACACTCTTGCAATTTGCGACTTGACGAGGGCAAACCTCTCCAACACCGCTTCGCTCTCTGTCTCTTCATACTTTTTTTCGTACAACTGACACAAGTCCTGGCCGAGTTTGAGCGCAGATGTGAAATCCTTGCACCTCTCGGCAATGACAAGTGCAATGCTCAACCCTTGCTCGTCCTCGGGGTAGTACTTCAAGTACTGCTGCATGGCCTGATTGCTTATGCTAAACTCCTGCGCCGTTTCCACATTCCTGGGGTCTCCGCGGGACTTTTTGCTCGCCACCGACAACCCGTACAAAAACTGCGCGAGCGCCAGCTTGCCCTTGGATAACGTGAATGCATGGGTGTAAAAGGACAACGCCTTGGCTTCGTCGCCTAGCATCTCGGCGGCCACAGCATGCCCGAGCCACGACTGGGAATCCTGCGGGGCCACCGATTGCGCGCGCAAAAACGTATCCTGCGACAACTGGGTATCGCCATAACGCAAAAACAACGCCGCCAAGTTGACCCATATCTCGGCGTCCTTGATCTCCAACGTGGTTGCCTTGATGTAGCAATGCTGCGAGATCTGCGGGCTGCTCGAAAAGTATGCATTCCCGAGCGCGATCCAGTAACTGGCATTGCTGGCTTCCAACTGGATCGCCTTTCTGAAAAACTGAATCGAAGAGTCGCGGAACGATGGTGTCCCCACATGCTGGTATGCCTCTAATAAGGACAAGCCCAAGTTGTAGTACGCCGTGGCACGGAGCAACTTGTGGACTTTCCCACCCAAAAGCTTCAACGCAGCAACGGCGGCAAGAATGATGTACACCAACACCGTCTCATTCTTTTTGCCGGCTGCAAGTAGTGCCTTTGCTCCCGCGAGCGAGATTGACGGGTCCAAAGTCACACCACCTGCTGAAACTGCCGATGCTGCTGAAACTGCTGAAACTGCCGAAACTGCTGATGCTTCTGCAACGGCAGCGTCGTCGGTTAGCCCCACATGGCTGAAAATCCCTTCCAAATCGTCAAACGGAACCTGGTCAACGTGCTGCTGGATCTTGGTAAACACCTGCAAACACTCACCAAGCGCCTTCCAGAGCTTCTGCGACGACACGTTCTGCAACACTGCCTGCTTGATAAACAGCAATGCTTTCAAGTTGGCATTGATGGCCCGGCCAAAAAAACCCGCCTGCACAAACCGCTTGGTGTTTTCAATGTTGGCTTCGTAGATGGCGCTGATAATACACTCCTCGCTGGGTCTGGACTCCAACGCCTCGTACAAGTACGACAACCCCTCGTTGTATTCCTTCATCTCGCAAGAAACCACCCCCAACATATACCTCACGACCCAGTCGTTCTTTATGGTAAATGCGTGCTGGAACACCTTGGCGGCGGCGTCGAACCGGCCACAGTTGTAGTACGCCTCGCCGAGCCCGACCCAGCATTCGTAGTCGCCCGCGTTCAAGCGAAGCGCGTTTTGAAACCACTCCACTGCCTTGGCGTCGTCCTGGACATTCAACGAGCCACACCCAAGCACCCTGTACGGCCACGACTTGTCCTCGGCCTCGGCTCCGGCTCCGGCCCCGGCTGCGGGGTCGTTTGACTTTTTCATAATCAACCTTCTTGAACTCTCATTTGAAACAACTCGTTTGGCCAACACTTGGGCAACCTCCCATTCGTTTTTGGCCGTGGCGTGCTCGACCAAGTACTTGGCGGCGACAATCTCGTTGAGGTCCAAGTCAAACGCCTTGTAGAAACACTTTTGGGCCCGCTCCACATCGCCATAGTGGTCCTGGAACAAGACACCCAACAAGGTGTACGATGGGGCATACACCTCAGAGTCCTTCAAAGACTGGATCAAGCAGGCATACGCGTGCTTGACATTTTCGTCGTCAGAGTCATTTTCCTGAAGGTACCCCTTTGCTATTCTCCAGCGGGCCATGGCTCGCGTCTGTCCGCTGTGCAAATCGCCGCCCGTGACCTTGTCGAGCGCATGCTGCAACCCAGCACGACCCCGAGCATACTCGCCCAACCTTGTCAAGCACCAGTAGTACTCTAGTTCGGCGTCAATATTGTCGGGAGCTTGTTTGACGACCTCTTCCAAAATGACCTTGGCCTCCTGCAAGTCGCCGCGCTCGACATAAATGAGCCCCTTGCCTATCTTGGCCTTCACATTGGACGGGTTGGTCTTGAGGATGCTGTCGTACAACTGGTTGGCACGGCTGAAATTCTTTGGCGCTTCGTAGTAGGTATATACAACGGCAAGCGAACACAAAAAGTCTTCTTGTGTGTGGACCAAATCGATTCCGTACGTGCGCTTAACGTCTGCGAGCAACCGTATACCTTCTCGGCACCTCTCCGAAGCGGTGCTGTACTCGCGCATGTGGATGTAGTAGTTCACCACGATCCGGTTGGCAAGGACCGAGTCCTTGGCCTTGCCCAAGCCCTGCAAAAGCAAATCCAACACTTCATCCTGGGGCAAGTAGTACTCGTCACCGCCATCGTTGCCTGTACCAGCACCAGAAGAAGCACCAGCAGTACCAGCACCACCAGCAGCAGCAGCTTCGGAATCATTATCGTCAACCATCCCTTTCAATACTCTGGCGTCCTCCTCGCTGGCCCCCTCATCATCATCTTCAGCATCAGCAGAATCTGCTGCTGCTGCTGCCACGCCCTTGTGACCACCCTTTTTCTTTTCAGAAGCCAGCTGACCCGAGAGCCCCTTGACGATCCGTTCCTTGTTGTATGGAGAAATGTCACTCATGACAAACGCAAACAAAACCAACCCCAAACCCTCATTCTGAAACATCTTCAAGTACTCAATAACCTTGTCCTCGTCGAGGTCATTAACGGTTTTGGCGTCACACCAGTTAAAGTACAAATCCCAGCAGAATAAACTTTTTGTCTTGATAAGGATCATGTCGTCCACGGCTTGCTTGATGTCGGCATACATCAGGGACTTGTCCGGGCATATTTTGAGTAGGTCCACCTTCAACTTTAAAAGCTTTTCTTCATACTTTCTGCGCAACTCGTCGTCGTTGCAAATGTTTAAGAACGTATCGAAAAGCGTAACCACGTCATTGTCCTTGTAGTATGACCACGCAATGGTATCCAATTCGGCTTTCTGGTCAACATTAATGACTCGGCCGAGCTTGACTCTCTCCTTCAGAATCCGGGCGTGCCTCTCCTTCTCCACCTGGGCGTACTTGAAATCCAAGAGCTTCCGAACTGTTGATTCGGGCGATTCGATCGAGCGGCCAACCAAGTCGCCTAGCTTCGTTCCCGGCATAATTGACCGCAAGTAGTATTCGTGTAGTTGGTCATTGCTATTCACCTTGTGCAAATCCAAGTAGTTCCTCAAGTCTCGGAGCACCTCGCCAACCCCAAGCCCTTGGTCAACGAGCAATTCACACAAACTTGTCAACACGCTGAAAAACAACTTATAGTCGTCGGATGTTCGCACAATTTGAAAGTACCCCTTCCAGGCAAGCAAGTTTGTCGGCTCGATTTCGGTGGCCCTTTGGAACGCCTTGATGGCTTTGGCCCCGTCTCTCAAGAGCTGGTGAGCTTTTCCCTGGAACACGTATGCAAAGTAACACGATGGGTCCTCGTCAAGTGCTTCCTGCGCATACTCTAGCGCCGATTCTGGGTCGTTTGTCTCAATTGCGGTCTTTGCCGCCTTCAACAACCTTTTGAGTGACGACATGGGGGTGCAGCAGTTGTTGTGTATGTGATCTTGGCTCAATGGATTTTTTTTTTTTTCCCCTTCCATTTCAGTCCTTTGAATGTTGTTAAACTTGCGCTACCGATCAAAGGTAAAAGTTTGACAGCCAACCAACAAACCCTATTGTATCTCTGTCTCCCCCCCTCCCCCCCTCCACAACCCCCAGTGCCAATAACACTTTTGCTCCATCGGTGTGTGAGAGTTGACACTGCAGGAAAAAAGCCATCCAATGGTTCTTTTTTCCATTTTGTCATCCACAGACACGCCAATGGACAAAGAGGTTGCCGCCATAGTGCATTGGCTATCGGAGTTCCCCAACTCGCCCGTCTCACTGGAAAACACCAGATCAGAGTTGCTCTGCCCAGAAACATTGTACCATTTGCTAAGGGCTCTATTAAACAAGGATGACTTTGCTGGCATCAGCACTAGTGTGTTTGACGAGAGCGTTTACCCCGTGGCGGGTAACACCAGTTTCCCGAAACAGGTGTTTGCGCAGATAGACGCACTTGAACAAGCCATCACCAACCATTTTGGGAGTAGGGGAGAATCCGTCCCCAAGATTAACTACTACAAACTCATATTGTTTCACAACGACCAGGAGTTGGCCATGTTTTTGCCCATTTTGGTCAGAATCGGCACGTTTACTTCAAAGTTGTCTACACATGGATTGGCATACTTGGAGTTCCTAAGCGACCAGGACAAAGACATCATTAATGCGTACAGACCGGAGAAGGCAAGCACAAATGGAAAGGGTCAGAGACGGAGTCAGAGTCAGAGTCAGAACCAGAACCAAAGCCAGAGCCAGAGCCAGAGCCAAACCCAGAGCTTAAAGAAAAAGAACAAGTACCCCGGATTGAGCCATACCAGCAGCGACATCCACCACAAATTCACGTTTTCTCCACCAGGAGACACAAACTCCGACGTTGAACTTAGAGTCGCCTCTACCAAAGCAAGTGGGAGCTACTACATCCAGGAAGAGGAGATTGAGGCAATCAACTGGGAAAACTCTATATTTGAAAATGTTCTATTCCAACTAGCAAACAAGACAACATAGCTGCTCACTTGAATCTCACCAGCTCTCTAGCACCTCATCATTTGAATCTAGCCAATGCAGGTCCTAACAAGTCCTTCTCCTCAGGAATACCTTGTTCCTGCCTAAACTTTCTCTGTCTCGCATCCTTCTCCAATTGCAAGTTCCGCTGAAGCCTCACCTTTCTCTCGTCAATCACATTCTGCCTCTGCTTTCTCAAGTGTTTCCTCAACGCCGAGTTCTTGCCCTTGACTTCTGGCCTGATCTCGCTCTTGGTGTCTTGTGCCCCACCTACGCCACCACCAACAACCTCGTCGATCTCGCCGGGCTTCAACCTTATGGTCTTGGCACGCCTGTCAACAGTGCCAATGACATTGGGGTCAAGGGCAATGGTGTCGGCCGGCAACTTGTTGATCAACAGTCTGATTTCCTGTTGCTGTCTCTGCTTGGTGGTTTCGTATGGGTTCAACTCAAGGGCATCGTAGTTGGCCTCTCCCGACCCGGGAACAATCAACGAGCTAAAGCCGTCCTGGTGGCCAACCCCCAAAATATCCTCAAACGGCACAAACTTGGCCTTGCTGACTTTCGACCCGGGTATCAAGTGGTTCATGTACGGCTCAGACTGGTGGGTGGCGGCGCCGCCCTTGAACATGTCTTTCCAAATGGTCACATGCGGACCCCACCCCACCGACAATAGCCCCGTGTCGGATATGTCCAACGACGTTGCTGGCGTCTGCGTGTAATAGTGGTCCACTTCCTTAAACTTCCGGATATCCCAGATTTTCAATGTCTTATCGGCACCGGCAACGGCCATGTATTTTCCCTCTCTGTCAATGGCCAAATCCCGAATGGGACCACGCGCGCACTGCAACTTCACCAACGGGTCGGGCATGTTGGGCGCCCACAACGACACGGTACCATTGCCGTGGCCCAAGTGCACCACCGCATTCCAAGGGTTTTGTTTCATGGCCTGGGTGGGGCCGAGCTTGGTTCGGATCTCACTCACTAGTTCACCGGTGGACACGTCGTGGTATTTCAAAAAGCCAGTATTGCCCGCCGACGCAAGAAGAAAATGGTACGGCAAAAACTCCAACATGGTAGCTTCAATGTGCTGCTTCAACCGGTGCAATTCGGTGCCCTGCTTGTCGTAGATGAAGGTGTACTTTTTCTGCGCCACGGCAAAGTACTGGTCGTTGTGGAGGTACTTTACCGCATGCACGGTTTCGTTGAGGTGCAACTCGCAGTCTAGCTTCCCGGTCCTCCAGTCAATACTCGCCACATGGCCCTTTTTTCCTCCGAGCAAAAGTTCACGGCCGTCCCGAGTATAGTCGATCGTATAGGGGCCAAACTCGGGCAACTTGAGGTCAAACTTTTTGTTGCTGGTGCTATTGTCCACGGCGTCAGCAATGTCGTCTTGTCTAAACTTGAACGTTTTCTCCATAGGCCCCTCTGCTTCCAAGAGCCCTGCTTCCTCCTGGAGCAACAAGTCGGTGCCCGCGGCCGACCGCAACGCTTCTTTGTACTGCCTATCGATTCTCTGTAGCTTGGAGTTGAGTTTCTTGTCTTTGGTGTATTTCAATCTCCTGCTTCCGCCCTGTGCCTTGGCCACAGACGATCCAGACCCCCTCTCGTACTTCTTGGTCCCCTCACGCTCATATGAGCCCATTTTGCCAGTTAATGCCATTTTTTGGGGGCTTGGTTTTGGCTTTGGTTTTGGTTTTGGTTTTGGTGGTGGTGTGTTCTTCTCCCCGAACTTGGCTGTGATGAGAAGAGCATCAGAAGGAACAAGAGGAAAAGAAAAAAAAAAAAAAATGTTGGTGCAATGTCGTGAAAAAAAAAGAATCTTGCGACAGTGACTTTGAAAACTCGACACACCTCTTGCTTCTCTCCCTCCCTCTCTCTCCCTTCCCCATCGCCGAGCATCATCTGATTTATTTATACACCACGAGTTAGACATCCGCCCACCCCCTTTCCGTTCTCTTTTCTTACTCGACCAAGACCAATGTTTACACTCAGACAATTGCGCCCCAGTCTTAGAAGGCACCTTACTACTGGGCCAAAGCCGGTATTAAAGTCAAGTTTCATCCCCACCCCAATCGCCGTGGTGTTGGGAGTATCCGCCGCAGCTGTCGGGGGTTACTACCTCATTGACTCGCGGTCGGCGTTCCATGAATACGTCTTGTGTCCGTTGATTAGAAACTTTACCGACGCAGAGCAGGGTCACAAGCTCGGCATATTCTTTATGAAGTATGGCCTCTCGCCCCGGTTGATGGACGATGGGTTGAACGACCAGAGCGACGTGTTGGGCGTGGACGTGTTTGGAACCAAGTTGAAGAACCCAATTGGGTTGGCCGCAGGGTTGGACAAGGACGGCGAGGCAATTGAGTCGTTGTTCAATTGCGGGTTCTCGTACGTTGAGATTGGAAGCATTACCCCCGAGCCCCAGCCCGGTAACCCGCAGCCGAGGTTTTTCAGGTTACCCCGTGACGATGCGGTGATTAACCGGTACGGATTCAACTCGAGCGGGCACTTTAACGTTGTGGGTACGTTGAAGGTGAGATTGAGTGCCTTGTTGCACAAGTTTGACAGGAACCACACCCCCGAGCAAAAGCCCTTTTCCAATGCTTTTCAGGAAGGCAAGTTGTTGGGAATCAACTTGGGCAAGAACAAGACGGGAGACGAGGTTACCGATTACGTCAAGGGGGTTGAGAGGTTGGGCCCGTACGCCGACGTGTTGGTGATCAACGTCTCGTCGCCAAACACCCCCGGGTTGAGAGATTTGCAAAGCGAAGCCAAGTTGACCAACTTGTTGACCACCGTGGTTGAGGAGAGAGACAATGTCTTGCGCCACAACTTGTTGGGCAAAAAGCCGCCCGTGTTGGTGAAAGTTGCGCCCGACTTGAGCGAGCCTGAGATTGAATCCATTGCCAACTCAGCCAAGGAGGCCAAGGTCGATGGGATAATCATCTCCAACACCACTATCCAAAGACCCGTGGACCAATTGTTGACCACCGACTCGGGTTTGGTGAACCAAGCTGGCGGGTTGTCGGGCAAGCCCTTGAAGCCGTTGGCATTGAAGGCGTTGAGGACTTTGAGAAAGTACACCAAGGACTCGGGCTTGGTGTTGGTGGGCTGTGGCGGTATTGCCTCTGGGAAGGATGCTTTGGAGTTTGGCAAGGCGGGAGCTACGTTTATTGAGTTGTACACCGCGTTTGCATACAAGGGTCCTGGATTAGTTGCCAAGATCAGAGACGAGTTGGCGGCTGAGTTGAGAAAGGAAGGCAAGACCTGGCAGGATATCATTGGTGCTGATGATAAGTAGAGTGTGCTGGTGCTGTTGGTGCTGTTGGTGCAGGTGGTGTGCGCGTACCAATTTTTGTCCATACACACCAGAAAATGTAAACAAATGTATATCCAGTATAGCCCACCCCCAACCATGTCGTCATCAAGGAACAACACGCCCGAGCGGAGAAAAAGCAGGAGGACTCTGCACCGATCCTCTGGTGTGCAACTACCACCGTTGCCGCTGGTGGTATACCAGTCGCCACGCCGCTACCCCGTTGATGCGAACAACCTTCCACTCGATTCGGCAACGTTTGTTGACAAGTTCCACGACATTGCCGACTGCGCCGAGGAGCTAGACGCAAACGTGACGGACTTGGAAAAGATCCACGAAGCGATTTCTACCCAGTTCAACGAGGCGTTTTCCAGCTTCTTGTACGGCTTATCGATCACCATGTGGTGCGTTGACTTTCCCGGGTGCCCCACCAAGGAGTCATGGGAACAGTTGCAGAGGAAAAAGGCAAGGAGTGAGAGGATTGCGGCGTTACAAAAGAGGATAAGCGAGGCGGAGGCATTGAACCTGCAGTTGAAGGTGCGGTTGGGTCTGCATAGTACGACCAGAACACCAAGGAAACAGGCTGTTCATCTCCCTGGAGCTGCGGTGAGAAAGCCGGCTTTGAAAAGACCTACCCGGCCAGCAGTGGCTATACAAAAGAATAACAACAGCAACAGCAGCAACAGCAACAACAACAGCAACAACAACAGTAACAACAACAACAACAACAACGCGTCGTTTATATCCCAGCCCCCAGCGTCGCTGCATCGTGTATCGAGAATACCCCAGCCATCAAACACAACAGCGCTGACAAAGGCTTCAACACCAACGCCCGTAACATTGTCAAAACAAACACCAAACTTGAACCAGCCTCCTAGGTATATGCGTGGGCTATTTGAAGGAGACAGCCGGTCGAGCGCAAGCCTGCGTGCCACGCCACGGTCTAGACAACAGCCGGGGTCTGTTGCAAAGAGAGCATATAGATAGCATCATGTTTTGTGTAGCACCATGTTTTGTTTGGATCACCAGATTCTGTTCAACTCCACTGCCTAACCCTGGTACACGAGTTTTAATTTCAACTCATATTTCACCTGCTCCACCGATTTGTTTTGCTGGGATGCAATCATCAACAAGTAATCCATATTCTCCAATGAGTTGAGTATCGTTTGTCTGCGTAGTTGTTCTTGGTAATCCAAAGGTTCACTTGATGTCATGTTGGGGGTGTGGTGGATGGATGATTTCTGAACAAGGAATGTTGAGAAAGAGGAAAAGAGTTGAAGCTGGGAGAGCGAAAAAAAAAAAAAAAGAAGCTCACCAAAACCATCATCAACCAAGAGTCATGCTGGAAGCAAAAGAACCATTGAGCGAGGCAGAGAAAAAGAGAATTCTTCGTGAGAGGAGACAAGCCAAGTTTGCCAAGGGCAATGCCACAGAAAGGTTAAATACCATCCTTTCGCAAGGATCCTCCGTCCATGCAAACGTCCAGTCCGTGCTCGACAAGCAAGACGAGGATCCCGAGATCCAAGATATTTCCACAATCGTGCCACCAGTGCCTTTGGAAACACCCACCCCGCCATTGGGAGAAGGCCAGCCTGAAGACATTGATGCGATTTTCCAAAAGATTCTCCAACAACGCGGAGCTGGGGCCGGAGCTGGGGCTGGGGCCGCAGCTGGAGCTGGAGCTGGAGCTGACCCAATGGCCCAATTTATGCAGATGTTTGGCGAGGGTGTGGGTGGCGAGGCCGGGGCAAACACCCCCAACCCATTTGCACCCCAGGACCCTGCCGAAGCAAAGTACCAAACCGAGCTCGCCGCATACAACACGTACCAACAAAAGTTGTGGAAGTTTCGGTTCTTGATAGCGAGATTCTTGCTCACGTTTGGCAACTTTGCCTACCACTATATCCAGTTCCCCACGTTTCATGCATCAAGCCACTCGTATGTAAGAGAGGGCGGGGATATAAGTGGGTTTGTGGTTTGGTTTTCCACCTGCGAGGTGGTTATTGTCGCCAGTTACTATATGGTGTGCCACGCCCAGGGCTTGTTCCATTCGGCAAATAGCAACAGCTTGATTTTAAAAGTGTTGGGGTTTGGAAGCATGGTTGTGCCCCAGTTGGAGAGCTATAAGCCGTTGGTGGCCAGATTGCTCGGGTACTATGACTTGCTCGGGATT
Organism: Zhuliangozyma blackwelliae; assembly: GCA_030579015.1. Taxonomy (NCBI): domain Eukaryota; kingdom Fungi; phylum Ascomycota; class Pichiomycetes; order Serinales; family Debaryomycetaceae; genus Zhuliangozyma; species Zhuliangozyma blackwelliae. The sequence goes on along the minus strand of JAKTZW010000449.1, from coordinate 7,071 downwards.
GTGTTGGGAGACTTGAGTCTTGTTGTGGTCTTGTTTGGATTACTCAGTGTCTTGCATTGATGTGCACGCTACTTATATATATATATTATGTATGTGTGTGTATGTGTTGTCGCTATCTACAGGAGGTTCTTCATTTGCTTTCGCTTGGCAGCAAAAATCTTGTCGGCAGAGGAAAAGCTTCTCTTTTTAAAGGACATCCACACCAACAACCCCGCGCTGCAGATGGAAACACCAAACCAGGTGACGAGGTATTGCAAGTGGTTGTTTGAAAGCTTGATGTTGGGCTTGGCTGCAAGCGGTACGCCCTCCCTGATAAACTCAAACTCCTGGTACTGCAACGTCTCATCGCCAGACGAGTGGCTCGCAAGAAACTGGGCGTCTGAATCAGAGTTTGTGCTGCCTGTGTTGAAAAGGAGCCGGCTCAAACTGCCGCCCCAACCACCCGCTCCAGACTCCTGCTGTGACTGCTTCTGCCTCCACTCATCGTGATCGTGTAGATCGTAAATCATCTGGCAGTATATCGGCAACGACCCCGACTGCTTGGCCATTGCGGGCACGTCGGGGAAATGAAACAACCGCTCTCCCATTTTGTGATCGTACTGCAAGGAAGACTTGGTGGGCATTATCCTAAACAATGCCTCAATCTCAATCTCGCCCTGGGGCATCGCCAAGTGTGAGAGGTACCCCTTACCCCGTGTCAGCGGAACCACCTTGTCTTTATGTATCCACCCGCGTTCCACAAGGATAGGATCGCCCCCGTTTGAGGGCACAAACGGCGTCACCACCAAGTACCCAACCGCATTGTCCTTCATCCGGGGCCCCAAAAACATCTCCTGCGAATAGTCAAAGTGGCCCTTGCACTTGAACCGCCGGTACTCAAACTCGGGAATAACCGAGGGGTCCAAGTTTGGCGGCAACTCTTCAATCACCGGCTGCGCTAGGGCATTTTCGCACTGGGCAATCAAGCTTGTCTTCCACTTTAATCGCTTCACCTGCCAGCACCCAAGACCAAAGGAGATCACCGGCATGGCAATCATCAACCCCATCACCACGCGACGAAAGATGGGCATCTTTGCCTGGTGCTCCAAGGTCCGGAGGTTTCCCCTGACTGCCCGCACCGGTTTCCAGTCAAACGTTGTAGTCTTGATTGTGCGTTTAAAGCCACGAAAGCCGCCGCCAACTCCAACGAAGCGCGTGCTGGACAAACGTAGCATATTGTAGTAATGGGTAATGGAGTTGTGATTTGGAAGGAGGTTGAACGCCTAACCTTTTTTTTTCCTCTCTCCTCTCTTTAAAGGAGAGCAATAGAAAGAAAAGAAAAAAAGACGGGGACTGAAAACTGCCCCCACCGACCCACTTCCTTCCTCGCATACCCCCCCTACATTCTTATAGGTCACAAGATGGTAGACGATCAACAGTTGAGTGCGCAGCACCTCCTTTCGGAAACAAAACAACAACGGCACGACCGGTTTAAGAAACAATTGTACCAAGCAGGGGCAAAGGGGGTGCTAAGGGGAACGCTTATAGCCCTTGTCTCGGGCTATTTCCTCTCGTGGCGATACAACCACGGCTTGAACAAACGGTTCTTTCACAGCACGTATAAGGTGTGGTGGTTTGTGGGGTGGAACATTGTCGGCGTGACATTCGCCACCGATATGGCAAAGATCAATATTGCGAAACAGGCGGCGATTGAGGACGAGATCAAGAGGAACAGCTATATTGAAGCAGAACTAAGTAGAAAGTGAGGATACTTGTATCGTGGCACCTCCTCCTTCTTTTTTTTTTTTTCTTTTAGAAGTAGCTACTTGCCAGCTATATCTTATGCATAAAATGCTTCTTCGTGAAACTTTAGCCCGTACTCGCTGGCCCAGAGCTTGACGTTTTCAACAAGGGCCCGTGGACCGGCACCAATCACCCAGATCTTTTCCGCATTGAGGTCTTCCTGAACCACTTTGTTGCGGGGCAAGTCGCGACAACAGATCAAGTTGTGATTGGCATCCTCAATGGGCCCCGAGCATTGGGTGAATCCTTCGTTTATACACCAATTGTAGTAGCGATGGTTCAATTTGGGCCGGCCCTTGTAGATGCGGTGCGAGATTTGCAACCGGCTAGTGACATCCTTGAACTGCTGGACCCACGATTTCGTCTGCTCTGATGACGATTGAACGTAGAATGGGACAAAGTGCTCATTCACGCTCGATTTCCGAGAGAGGTTCCCCCTGCTGGATTTGCGCGAGGAGGTGCGCATACGGCCCACGTCGTCAATGTTTTCGTTGGTGATTTCAAACTCGTTGTCGTTGGTGGTGTCAAACTCGTCATAGTCGCCAATTGCGCTGTCGTCATGGCCATCCACCGTAGACTCATACCCACTCTCAGTCGAGAGAAAGTGCGGTGCCAGTGATTCGGCGGCACCAGAGAGGAGTTCGTGCGAACAGATGGATGCAGAACCGTCACCACTCTCATTATTGTTATTATTATTATTATTATTGTCGTCGTCGTCGTCATTCACGCCAACCTCAACGGTCTCCACCTGGTTCTCGTGGTTCAACGATGTTGGCTCGCCGCTATCCTCCCGGTTGAGCAACAACGGGTTGATTTCGTTCTCCAAGTCGTAGTGCACCGAGTTCTTACTCTTTCTGCTGGAATGCGAGGCATAAGACACGCTGTTTTTCAACTCTCGAATGGTATTGTCACCGGTGATGAATATCTCAAAGTCGTCGCCGTGGATAAACCCGTCAAAGTGCTTTAGTATAAGCACATCGCGGAAATCCTTAATCACCCACACAATCTTGGTGGGTATTCCGTGGTAGTTCATTACTCTTAGTATAGGCAAGGCAAACGAAATGGCGGAGCCGCCAATAACAATCAAGATTCGCTTGGCATTGACTTGCAATTTCGACAACGAGAACCGCTCGCCGCGTTTCTGCTTGCTCTTGATAAAGAGCAAGTGTGGGTCGTAGCTCCCCGTGATAAGGTACCGGTGCCGGTCCTCCATCTTGAATGTACTCTTTCTTATGATCAACTTTTGATAGTTATCCTGTGGTAGCGACACCAATGTGTACGGATGGTAGTTGGGGATCATCTGCTTGTATGCCCTCACAATGGCACTGGCACTATAGTTGGTCAACCGGATATGCGCTCCCGGCCGGAATGCCTTGTTGGCAATCAAATCGTTGGGGAACTCGACGAGCCACAAGTTGGGCGACACGTCAACCACCTTTACCTCGCCCCTGGCAGAAACTCTGGTAAGGTACACCCTATACGCCACCTGGCCAAGCAAGATTGACAAGTTCACAATGGTGTATGGCGTATACGGCGAAGGTCTAATGTGAAACTGCAACCCAGCCACAATGATCACCGTCCACGAATAGTGCATGAAATAAAACAACTTGTACCACCTCGCTCTCATTTTCGACAATGACGTGAAGATAATCACCAAAAACCCAAACAACGCCACCCACCCGTATATGTTCTCCGCCTTCCACGCCTTGGGCCACGTTTTGTTCTTGCTAAAAAAACCCAAGTAGAGCAAGGTGTGGATCACCGCCTGGACAATAATCAACCGCGAGAGCCACTTGTGGATCGGGATAAGCGTCAAGTATAGCGTGTGCGGCAACGGCGACGGTCTTAGCGTAAGAAAGAGCACCGCCGGTAGGCAGTTTGCACATACTCTGCCTAGCCTCTTGGCCAAAAAGATCAAGTCCCCGTGGTAAATGTCCGCTAGCGAAAGGTACGAGAGAAACCCGCACCAAAACACTAGTTGGAGGATAGTGGGCAGGTGGAGCGAGATGTAAAACACAATGTTTTTGGCCACCGTGGCCGCCCGTGTAAGGAATCTATCTCTGAATGTAGCCGTGGTGCAGTTGGGGTGGTGCTCATGGGCGATGTAGTAGTTCACGTGGTTGTTGAACGACCGAAGAAAGTGCGATTTGAAGCGGTAGTTGTGGATGAGCAAGTACTTGTAGAGCGGGATGGCGAGGATGAGCAACGCGAGGCACGCCGTGGTGATGTTGCCCCATTTGTTGGTGGTGGAATTTCGGAGGTTGGTATACTCCTTTGTCTTTCCTATGGGGTAGTGGAAGTAAGCTTGGAGGAACGAGATGCTGGAGTTCATGGAGATTGTTTGGAAACTGCTCCCTATTGCTGTATGGTGGAAACTGCTCCGTATTGTTGTGTAGTGGAGAATGCCGATGCCATGTGGGGTTGTTGTCGACGACGTTGTTGGCTCGGCAGTTTCTTTTTCCCGTTGCTGGGCGCAGCAGAGTGATCTGGCTGATGGAATAGATAAGTTTTGCTCGGCATAGAGAGGCACACACACACATAGATGCAGGAGTGCCGTACAGGTGGGCGGCCAAGTTCCACAGTTTCTAGCCACCACACCGGCTTGGTTCCCCCGGACATGCAACTACAATAGGGTTTATGCAAGGAAGCAAAAGTTGTTTTTGAAATCATGTCCTTAAAACGTGGGCAAAAAAAAAAGTGTCCTTCAATTGTCTATATACTTGCTACATTGTCCACTGCCCATGTCAATACCTTATATGTCTTCCCTTCTTCTTTGACGCCTTGCTGCTGTCTAAAAGTCCCGACCTCGTGGGTTTGGAGACTCCGCCGTAGGACCCGCCGGTGCACCGGCCATAGCCGCTGGCCTTTGCTTGTTTTGGCTGGATCACGCCGCTTCTTGTGGGCTGCGCACTCTTGGGTCTTTTGGGAAGAAAAGTCCCCGGGTTGCCACTGTTGCTGTTGCTGTTGCTGTTGCCACTGCTATAGTTGCGCTTGTTGCCGTTGTTACCGTTAATGCTCACGTATCCCGACCTAGAAGGCTGGGCGGGGAACTTGTCCCTGCCAAACGTGGATCCGCCGTACGACGCCTTGGACGGACCGGTAGGACGGCCTCCGTATTTCGGTATATAGTCACGCGCCGAGGTCTCAGCGGTATAGTAGTCTCGGCTACTACTGCTGTTGTTGTTGTTGTTGTTGCTGCTCCTGCTGCTCCTGCTCCTGCTGCTGCTTTCCAACCGAAGGAAATACAACGGACGAAACTCGCGCGGCAAGTTGTTCCCGCTGAATGCACTGCCAAAGTTGGGCACTCTTGACGAGCGTACTTCCGGACACTCGTCGCCATAGTGGACGTCGCTGCCACAGTTGTAACAGTACATTACCGGCAACACCAAAGATTCGGCCGTCTCACCTTCCTTCTTGGCGCTGGAAGCCTTGGTCAAATATGACCGCCATATACTAGGACAGTTTTCGTCGCCGTGCTTAAATGTGTCGCACGTCCGGCAATACTGGCGTTTTCGGGTCTTGTTGGGACAGTCGGCGGCAATATGGGCCTTTTCGCCGCACTTGGCACAGATCATCGTGGTGGGGCACTGCGACTCGTAGTGGTCGCCCACTATACCGCACTTGTGGCACACAACAGTCTTGCACTTGGCCCGAATGTGCCCTCTCTTGTGGCAGTTGGCGCAGATGGGGCCAAGCGCAACGGCACTGTCGTCGTCGGGGTCAATAACTCCAAAGTACCGGCCCTCGCCACGTAGTGCTATTAGCTCATCGTTGTCGGTATTTACCTGGTCGAAAGAGAGGGGGGTGGTTGTGGTGGTAGTGGCTGCGCTTGGTGCAGTAGATGCCGATGTTTGCGCTGCAGTAGATGCCGATGTTTGCGCTGCAGTAGATGCCGATGCTTGTGCTGCAGTGGATGCCGATGTTTGTGCTGCAGTTGCTCCAGTGGTTGTTGTCACCGCCTCTGACTTTCCCTCTTCCTGCTTGTATTTGGTTCTCTTTGCCGTGTGTCCCGTCGTGTCCTCTACAAACGATAGCGTATCTGACTCTGACATGGCCAGCTTGTTGTTGGTCAATGATCATCTAGCTAAAATTTTTTTCTCTTTTCCTGTACCACCACACAAACAGAGAGAATATCAGAGCAAACAATAGCAAGAGACAATAGGGGGAGGGTTCTTCCCCCCCTCTTCATAAACTGTACATTCTACATATCAATCACAACACATTCCTAACCACGTGCTCGCCAACTTGCGATTCCAACGAACCGCCATTCCCGCTCCCTGAAATGTCAATGGACGACTTGATAAACTCCTGGTGCGTCAAATGGGCCAAGGCGTAGCAGCCGCTGGCCAAGGTAAACAAAACAGCCACGGCAATCAAGCTGGTGGCCTGCAACGTCAACGAAAGGTACTGGATGGCGGCATTGAGCAAGTAGAACCCGCACCGGGGCAAGTTGCCATCAAACTTGCGCACAAAGTTGACAAATGTGTCGGTCAAGGGACAAATCTTGAGCAAAAAGGGAATCTCAACAAACACGACAATGAGACCCTGCACGATACATATTATCGAGAATATAATCACCAAGTTGAAGTGAAAGATGTTGGCCACTCCCAAAGCGAGACACAAGAATATGGTGAGGATACTGATCCATTGGCCGTAAAGACTAAAGTTTTTTTTCTTAAAGTCGTTGGAAAGACCTCCAAAGATGTTGCTGAATATATTTCCTACGCCGTATGCCATGGTGGATGGTGTGTGTGTTGACAATAATTGGTTGCTTGGTCCAAAGTATTTACTGTTGTGACCTGTCCTTATTTTTTTTTTTGGTTTTGTTGTTTTGTTTTTTTTCTTTCTGGTGCGGATTCCGGTTTAGGGGAGAACGGTGCACTAGATGCAGGAGGGCTATACACAGCCTACAACTCGTGGGCACTTTGCTTGATATGGTGGTTGGGGAGGTGGGGTGATGGAGTGGTTGGGGAGATGAGGAACTGAGGAGCCGGTGGGGCTGGGGGAGCCAAGCCTGTTTTGATGATGCAATACAGTCTGTTCCTCTCGGTCGATAATGTTTTCTCATTGTCCTATACTCATTGTATCCTCTGTATGAATGGGAAAAGTGAAAACCCTTGTTGGTGCTTGTGGCCATAGGTGGGCTGGTTGTGAGGTGAATGTGGGTACAAGGTTGTCCAAGATAATTTGGATGGGGAATATTTGCCAAGAACACTTTGATGGGGGCACCCACGCTCCCACTCATGTTGCATCATTATTTCTTGACCTTGTCCAGACAAAGCTCACATC
>JAKTZW010000448.1:0-23249 GCA_030579015.1 Zhuliangozyma blackwelliae | reverse complement strand
AGGAGTTTGAGCAGCACTGGAAACGGTCTCCCGAATACGCCGAGTTGATCCAAAAGATTGACCAGCATTTCGCCGAGTGCGACAGTCTCAACACCAAGCAACAGTACCACGAATCCCATGTGGCAAGACAAGCCAACCACCTCTCGCCCAAATCCCCCTACACGGTTTCGTTCCCCATGCAAGTCCGGTACATTATGGGTCGAAACATTTTGAGAATCAAGGGTGACCCCTCAATCACTATTTTTTCCATCTTTGGACAACTAGTGATGGGGTGGATTCTTTCTTCGGTGTTTTACAACTTGAAACCGACAACCGGGTCCTTTTACTATAGAGGCGCTGCGTTGTTTTTTGCAGTGTTGTTCAATGCATTCAGCTCCCTTTTGGAAACAATGTCATTATACGAGGCGAGACCCATTGTGGAAAAGCACAAAAAGTATGCCCTCTACCGGCCCTCGGCCGATGCGTTGGCCAGTGTGATCACCGAGCTTCCGACAAAGTTGATCATGTCGCTTTCGTTCAATTTGGTATTTTACTTTATGGTCAATTTCCGAAGAACCCCGGGCCACTTCTTCTTTTACTGGCTCATGTGTTGCTGGGCCACATTGGTCATGTCACACATTTTCCGGTCCATTGGATCCATCACCACGTCGTTGGCCGGTGCCATGACCCCAGCCACCATCTTGTTGTTGGCCATGGTCATATACACCGGGTTTGTTATACCCAAGCCGGAAATGTTGGGGTGGGCCCGGTGGATCTCGTATATCAACCCCGTGGGGTACATATTCGAGTCGTTGATGGTGAATGAGTTTCACGGGCGCGATTTTGTATGCTCAACATTCATACCCACCGGGCCCGGGTACACTGATATCGCCGAGAGCAACCGGGTCTGCACCACCGTGGGGTCCGTCCCAGGCCAACCGTTTGTCAAAGGCACCGACTACTTGCGCCTTTCCTTCCAATATGAAGTCGCCCACAAGTGGCGCAACTTTGGCATTGTCGTGGGGTATGCGGTTTTCTTTTTGGGTGTCTATGTCATGTTGACTGAATTCAACAGGGGCGCCATGCAAAAGGGCGAGATTGTGTTGTTCCTTAAAGGGTCCTTGAAGAGGCACCGGCGAAAGACCACGGCTGATGTCGAAAGCCACATTACCGAAAAGGTGCCCTTGACACTGCCATCATCGCCTACATCGCCTTCATTGCCCACCACCGAACAAAATGGCAGCAACAACCAAGCCGACTATTTGCAGCAATCGGGGGGCAATAAGGAGATATTCTTTTGGCGCAACTTGACGTACCAGGTCAAGATCAAAAAGGAAGACAGGGTCATTTTGGACCACGCCGACGGGTGGGTGAAGCCAGGACTCATTACTGCCCTAGTGGGAGCTACCGGAGCCGGCAAGACCACCTTGTTGAACTGTTTGTCGGGTCGTGTCACCACCGGTGTGATTACCGATGGCGTGAGGATGGTCAATGGTCACTCATTAGACTCGTCGTTCCAGCGGTCGATTGGGTATGTGCAGCAACAGGATTTGCACTTGCCAACGTCAACGGTGAGAGAAGCGTTCAAGTTCTCGGCATACTTGAGACAATCAAACAAGATCCCCAGAAAAGAAAAGGATGCATACGTCGAATACATTATCGACTTGTTGGAAATGAACGAGTATGCCGACGCCTTGGTTGGTGTTGCTGGCGAGGGTTTGAATGTGGAGCAGAGAAAGAGATTGACCATTGGGGTGGAATTGGTTGCCAAGCCCAAATTGTTGCTTTTCCTCGACGAGCCAACTTCCGGGTTGGACTCGCAAACCGCGTGGTCCATCTGCAAGCTCTTGAGAAAATTGGCCGACCACGGCCAGGCCATTTTGTGCACCATCCACCAGCCGTCGGCGCTCATTATGAACAAGTTTGACAGAATGATTTTCCTCCAAAAGGGAGGACAAACGGTTTATTTTGGCGATTTGGGCGAAAACTGCCAGTCATTGATCAACTACTTTGAAAAGTACGGCGCTGACCCGTGCCCCAAGGAGGCCAACCCCGCCGAGTGGATGTTGCAAGTTATTGGCGCCGCCCCTGGGTCGCACGCCAAGCAAAACTACTTTGATGTGTGGAGAAACTCGGACGAGTACAAAGACGTACAGAGGGAATTGGATACGATGGAGGCTGAACTCGTAAAGTTGCCGAGAAACATTGACCCCGAGGCGCATTTGAGGTATGCGGCACCATTGTGGAAGCAGTACTTGATTGTCTCCTGGAGAGCGATTGTGATGGACTGGAGATCTCCCGGATACATCTTTGCCAAAATCTTTTTGGTCTTGTCGTCCTTGTTGTTTATTGGGTTTTCGTTCTTCAAGGCCAGCAACACCATGCAGGGGTTGCAGAACCAGATGTTTGCCATTTTCATGTCGTTTATCCCCTTCAACACGTTGGTGCAACAGATGTTGCCGTTTATGGCCAAGCAGCGGGACCTTTACGAGGTGAGGGAAGCGCCCTCGCGGACATTTAGCTGGTTTGCTTTTATCACGGGCCAGATCACGTCGGAGATCCCGTACCAGGCACTCATTGGCATGTTGGCCTATTTCTGCTGGTACTACCCCGTGGGACTTTATCGTAACGCTGAGCCCACAAACCAGGTTAACCAGCGGGGCTTTTTGATGTGGTTGCTCCAGAGCTCGTTCTATGTGTACGTTTCAACCATGGGCCAGTTGTGTATGTCATTCAGCGAGTTGGCCGACAATGCCGCCAACTTGGCCAATGTGTTGTTCACCTTGTGTCTCTTGTTTTGTGGCGTCTTGGCTGGGCCCTCTACGTTGCCCAGGTTCTGGATCTTTATGTACCGGGCCAACCCATTCGCCTACTTGATCCAAGCCATTTTGTCCACCGGGTTGGCCAACACCAATGTGGTTTGCGACGACAAGGAGTTGGTGACGATCGAGCCGCCCCTGGGCCAGACGTGCGAGCAGTTTATGGGGCCCTATAAGCAAATGGCTGGCGGGTACCTCCTCACCGACAACGGAAGCTGCCAGTACTGTCAAATGAACTCGACCAACGACTTTTTAAAGTCGGTCAATGCCTTGTACAGCCAGCGGTGGCGCAATTGGGGCATTTTCATCAGCTTCATTGCCATAAACATGATATTCACGGTATTCTTTTATTGGCTTGCCCGCGTGCCCAAGAGGTCTAGAGAGAGGAAAAGGCGAGGTTGATGCAACTGATCAACTGATGCCCTGTGTATATGCTTCGTTTACGTTTATGTTTATGTTTACGTTTACGTTTATAAGTTTATGAGTTTATGAGTTTTATGTATGAAAATCGTACCACCCTTTTTTAAGCATCAACCACCTGACGCTTGATCAAAGAATCAAGCCATATTTTGTTCGCTCGTCGTACAGCAGTTTTTTTTTTTTTTTTTTCTCCACAGAGACAAATTTGACCCTGTATATCTATACAAATATATATATATATATAACCCAAGCATACCCCCCCTATCCCCCCTATCCATCAACCCCCTCGGCCAGTTGTTCAAGTCACCAAATGGTTTCTGCAGAACAAATACACGACTCCTCTCTCCCAGTGAGAGAGAGAATGGAAGCACTCATCCGGTTGAAGCAACAGGAAATCACCACCGCCCTTGCCAATTTGGACACTGTCCAGTTCCACACCGACAAGTGGGTTAGAGGCAACGACGGGGGCGGCGGTGAGTCGATGGTGTTGCAAAACGGAACCACTTTTGAAAAGGGCGGGGTCAACATCTCCGTTGTCCACGGCAAATTGCCTCCGCAAGCGGTTGAAAGAATGAGGGCCGACCATGCCAATTTGAAGGGGTCCGCCAGCGACGGGAGCGTCAACTTCTTTGCCTGTGGGTTATCGTTGGTCATCCACCCGCACAACCCGCACGCCCCAACCACCCACCTCAACTACCGGTACTTTGAAACCGCTGACCCCGAAACCAATGAGACCCAGGCGTGGTGGTTTGGTGGCGGTGCCGACTTGACTCCATCGTACTTGTACGAAGAGGACGCCAAGAACTTCCACCAAAAGCACAAGGATGCCCTCGACAAGTTTGACACTTCCTTATACCCCAAGTACAAAAAGTGGTGCGACGAGTACTTTTTCATCAAGCACCGGGGAGAAACAAGAGGCGTGGGGGGGATTTTCTTTGACGACTTTGACGACAAGCCCGCCGACGAGATTTTAAAGATTGTGGAAGCGTGCTTTGACGCTTTTATCCCGGCTTATGCGCCATTGGTGGAAAAGAGAATGAACACGCCCTTTACCCCGGAGCAGAAGCAGTGGCAGCAGATTAGACGCGGGAGATACGTTGAGTTCAACTTGGTGTTGGATAGAGGCACCCAGTTTGGGTTGCAAACCCCGGGCTCGAGGGTCGAGAGTATCTTGATGTCCTTGCCTGCAACCGCCAGCTGGGTATATGACCACCACCCCGAAGAGGGCACGGAAGAGGACAAGTTGGTGAAGGTGTTGAAAACCCCAGTTGAATGGGTTTGAATTCTTGTACATAATTTTATTGTCAAAATAATGTCGATCACGTGAGTCGGTGTAGCACTTTTTTTTTCCCCATCCTCTCCTTTTCTCCCCCCTCCCCCACACACACATATAAAGTTTTGATTGCCTCGGTTCAATCATCAACAACCATGACTGATCTATACAACAAATTGGGGCCCCAGGGTAGAGCATTGCTTCAACAAGGAGGAGGAGGAGGAGGAGGTAGTGGTGGTGGTGCAGTAGGGTATGGTGGCTCGCCAGAACAACAATCCCTTGGTGCAACACCTCAAGAGTTGGATTTTCTCATCAACGAACTTCGAAACCCCAAGCCCGACACAACGGTATCAAAAGTATTGGGCTACTTGTACAACTACATTCCCTACATCAAGCACGAACGCAACTTGCGGCTTGTGGTTGCTGCTTTTCTAAACAGCCCTGTGTGTTTTGGACACGCCGCACCACCATTTGAAGAAACCTATCTAATCATTGAGGTGTTCAAGTTGGTTGCCGACAAGAAACTCAAAGTGTCGCAGCCCACATTGACCATAAAATCGTTTTATTCGATATTGGAAAAGGAGATTAGCCATTTCTTTGCATTCAGCCCCGTGGCCAACAGCTGGAAAGTCTTGCCCATCATTTGCGGGTTGTTGTCGTCAAACAGTTTGCGCGACGAGTTGTACACTGAACACAATTTCCTCGAATACAAGTGGTTTTTCAAAGAGTGGGATCGTGACATGCGAAATGTGTTTGTGTCTGCTTTGAATCACAGTCTTTTGTCGGTGCATTCTAATGACACCATCTATGTCAGCTTGTTGAGCTTGGCGTTGGTGTTCAAAAAGGGCGAGAATATCGGCTTGTACACTCCAAACATAGCCGACGCGTTTATGGTGAACAAGCTAGTGGAAATGGTGTTTTTAGCTCCCACTGGCGCTGCCGCGTATCGAAATTTTTACCAGTTGAGCTTCAACGACCCCGACGCCGCTGTGGTGGTGGGACAGAAGGAGGTGTTGTCGCGGCCAATAGTCAAGCACTTGAACAAGCTTTCCTTCTTGCTCGAGGCGTGCTTTGGCAAGTTGAGGTTTGACGCTGGCGCCCAGCGGTTGGTGGCGGCTAGTTTGACAACAATCACCAGTTTCAACCAAGCCCTCTCGCATTCCGCGGCAGCGTCGGCATTCAACGCCTTTGGCAGCGCGAGTGAAAACAATCCCTTGTCGCAGCAGTTTTGGCATTTTATGAAGAGCTTGTTGTTTTGCGAGGTGATTGTTTTCCAGGGAATATTGAGCCGGTTCTTGACGGCTGGCAACACTCAGTCGGGGCTATTATTATGGACCCGAGGACAAGGGGAAATGGCAGTTGCCGAAAGAGAGTATCGGGATGTTGCATTGCTGATCCTTCCAAACTTGTACTATCTACACTTTATCTTGCTATCCATTGGCCAGGGGGGGTTTGACAACTACAACTTTGTCTACTACTTGTGTGTTGAGTTGGCATTGTCAACCGGCGCCCGCTTTGAGAAGCAGTCGTTGTTTTTGATTGGCAACTATAACGAGGTGAACATGCACCCGGACGTGTTGAACAACGACTACATTGTCAACTCGAAAGTCTTGTTTGTGCTTGGGCTATGGGAGAACTATCTCCAACTGAAGACCCGCAACGAAGCGGTTTCAGCAGAGATCCATGGCATTGCAATCAACCTTGCCAACGACCAGAAGTACACCCACGACGATTTGATCGAAGCCAGCCACTCGGTGTTGTTGTTTTACTTTACCAATAGCAAGCAGGTTGACTTGCATGACTGCATGGGATACGTTGATTTGTTGACCACGCAATTCCCCACGCGGTTGTCGGCCACGCAATTGTGCATAGCCATTGAGAGTATTGGGAAAAAGATCTTGTCCAACCCAGCCACTGCAAGTGAGTTTTTTGCCTTTTTGGTTGACAAGTGTGCCCATACGCGCCCGGGGGTGAATATCAAGAGTCTGGTGGGAGGTGGCGAAAACCCGGGGTTCAACTCGGCGCAGCCAATCAGCGAGATCGAGGCGAATGCTACACTCAACACTCTTGAACAAGAGGGCCGTCTCTCAAATGACATTTTCGAAGAAAACAAGGCAAAAAAGCCAAAGGACCAGGTGCTTGATTTGTTGCCAACTCCCAAACACGAGTACAAGTTTGAAACCAGACTTTCTCCAGAGACAGTTAGAGAAGCGGCAATCTTGTCGTTGGTCAATTTGGTGCCGTATTTCCCGCTTTCATTTTTCACACACTGGCTAGACCAGGTATGGATATTGGTGGGGAAGAGCAATCGTGACGAGGCAGAGTTTCTCACCAACATGTTGTGGAAGGTGCTCAGCGACAGCTTGGATTTGAACCGTATTGAGTTGGCCATGCGGTGGTGGTATGAGGAGAAGGGTTTGACGAGGAATAGGGGTTTTGTTGCCAGTAAGATGTAATTGATTGGGGTTAGTCTTGTACAAGATCTGAGCGCAGGACAAACTGTCAATGAAAGATAAATATATATATATAAAAATAAAAAAGAGTAGTATCTGATCTAAACCCCCTTGTTCAAGATTATTGGGGGACGCTAATAATCGACTTTGCAGCAGCATTGTGTTTCTTCAATGCAAGACTCCGAATCGATCTTCTTGAGCTAAATACAGGCCGGTCACTGTTTGCCATGGCACTATTCATTCTCTTAATTTTCCATCTGGCAAAGACCACTGCAGCGCAAATGACAACCACCAACACACTAGCAACACCAAAGAACCAGCCAAACGAATCGGATTCCAAACCGGGGACACGCACATTCATGCCCCACAAACCGGTGATGAGATTCAATGGAATAAGAATGGTACCAATAATGGTCACCATCGAGAACAATTCGGTAATCTTCAAGTTTGCATTGAACGATTCAACCTGCAATTGGGCCAAGTAGTTGGCATGGGAACGGGAGAAAATCTTTTCAAAGGCAAGCAAGTTTTGCGACATGGTGATGATATGGTCCTGGATATCGCCGAGGTAGAGGGCAATGTCAGCGCGGGGGCGGGCATTGACAATGGTTGGACTTGAGAACGAGCCCGTGGGGTTGGTTGGGGACTCATCAGCCAAAGGAGACTGGCTATGGCCAGCATTAGCACCCACTCCAAGCTGCTGGTGCTGGTGCTGTTGCTCCTCCTGTTGGCGATACTGGTAATCGTCCTGGCACCGCTTGGCAAACATCTTGATGACGTCCGCCTTGCCAGAGAGGAGTCTCATCAATGTCATGACTTTCCGTCTCGAGTTTCCAATTCTCTGCAACATGTTGCTGAATTCGGTATCTCTAGCGGCGAAAACATCATCCTCAACAGATTCTGCTTCGTACTCAATGATATAAATAACGGGTGCAAAACTGTCGGTAATGTCATCAATCAAGGCATAACAAAGCCAATCGGCCGAGACGTCAACATAGTCTCGCAATTGTCTCACTCTTCTCCGCACACTGGCGGGGTGGTTGACTGGGGAGAAATGGAACGTCAAGATCCCACTTTTGAAAACAACGAGGTAAAAGTTGACTGGTTGAAGGTACAACTCTGACTCCTTGTCCTGCTCAAAAGTATGGAAACAGACGAAATAGTAGCTCTTGAACAATTCAACCTTTTCGCGCATTTCTTGCATCCTGATATCTTCTGCAGTCAAGGGGTGAAGACCAAATGCTTTGGACAACACCTTCATCTCGGCATCAGTGGGACAAGTGCAATCGAGCCACCAGGTCTCGTCGCCATTGCTAAACAAGTCCCGGATGTTTTTTCCCAGGCCAACCAACGATGGGATATCGGGAGCATGTACCGTTTCTTCCAGTTCAGAGTGAAACAATGAAAACCGGTGAGGCAACGAGTTGGCAACACCATCAAAGATTCTAGTCCCGCCAAAGTGAACGCCATCAGACAACCACTGCGAGGGATCGTCATTCCAATTATTCTCAATATCGTCGGAGAGTGGAGCAACTCCACGGACCAGGTCAAGCTTTGACATTGTCTTTCTAAGAATGTTTTTGGGGGTGTACTTGGAGGCAGCGGTAGACTTGGAGCCAATGGCCTTGGTGGAAGAGTGGACATGGTTCAGCGCCTTTTCATTCTCTAGTCCAATAACTGTTTCAACAATGGGTTGCGTCTCAGCTATGCGCTCTTCATTCTCCTCACGAATAAACTCTTCAATCTCGTCAAAGTCAATACCATTGACACGAACATGCTCCCTCAGCATGGGGAAGCAGACATCCCCATCCGTGTCTTGGGAGGCTTGGGAATTGACTTCAGAATGGATAGAAGACACCTTGGACCCTCTTCTGGCACTCTTTCCACTTCTAAGACTTCTGGCGCTATCGTTGGTGCGAACTCTAATCATGGGTGACACCAAGTCGGTTTCAAAACGGTCCGCGTTGCTGCGCAAGGACCGTTTCTTCATAAGAGGGGGGAGCGAATCCAAAAATGACTTTCTTCTTGGTTTGCCGCTGTATGTGGCAATGGGAACAGCCACTTCCTCATCTTCGTCGGCATTCAAATAGTAATCCTTGCGGAACGACGTCATAAAGGATTGCAGCAGTCCTTGCTGAGGGTGCGGTGCAACTGGTGGCGAGGCTCTGTCATCCTTCTTCTCCTTCTTCTTCTCGTTACCACCGCCTTCTTCGCCACTTGCGCCTGTTTCAACTTGGTTGCCTTGGTCATGAGGCCCTGGGCCAGCTTCAGGCAAGACTGGGTTGGTTTCCTTTGCTGCGTTGGTGTAGTTTTTCGAGTCTGACATGATGGACACTATCTATCTGGGCATCTATGCGAGTAGACCTAGCTTTCGTTAACAATAAAAGACGAAATGAATGATGATACGTTGGAAGAACAGTACCAGTGAGTAGTCATATATAAGGAGTATTCACTTGGGGGGGGGTGGTTTATTTTTTTAGCAACCAAAAAAAAAAGAGAAAGGCGGCAAAATAATCGAGACAAGTTATGCCTTTAAGTAAAAAAATAGGTTGGAAACAGAATGGCGGCAACAGTTTAGGGGATGAGCTGAACCCTTTGGGCTCATCATCTGGGACGATTTAGTTCAATGACAAGAAAATAAGACGAAGAAGAAGAAAAAATGGAAAGAGAGGGTGAAACTTTTTCTTATTGTTTGGTTGTGCTTGTGATTGTAATTGTGTTGGTTCAAAGTCTTGTTGTCTGGGCATTCTGGGCACTCTCTCGGCACAAAGAGAAGGAAGGTCGTGTGCGATTGTCATCTCAACCCAGTTTTGGTCATGGGAACCGAGAGAAGAAGGACAAGAAAGACAGGGGGCAGGGAACCTTTCTGCTGTTTGTCTGTGCATGTAGTTGTCTGTAATTTTCTGCGCTTGGAATTGCTTGTGGTTTGTGGTTGCTGGAGACAAGGCGGAGGAGGCGGCAACTCAGCAGTCGATGGGCTGATACGTGAATGTTGGCAAAGTCTTGCGCTGCCGCTTTTTTTTTCTCGTCTCAACTGTGTGGGAGTTGTACCAAGACCCATTTGCACAGCCTCACTAGTCAAGACATTAACTCTGGGCAAACACTCCCTCTCTTGTCATGAGCACGGACACGTGCATGTCCCGGGGGGTCGATATATGGGCTCTTCCGGGTAACGTCTTTTCTTTTCTTCTCTCTGATGGGAACCCCCTGTCCATTGAAACACCAACGTGCGTTTTGCAACAGGGTTAAAGTCATATTTCAGGGTCCAATCCACGCAGCTTTCACAAACTGTCAAGTCCCCCCCCCCTTTCCCAGAACGTGCCATATATGGAACCCAACTGTTATATACCTGCCAACTACAGCAATACGAGATAGTTTCAAAGTTTTATTCAATAAAACTACTCAAACTTGTTGGGGAAGCTAACTATAGACTTGGCAGCAGTATGCTTCTTCAACCCAAAACTCCGAATCGATCTTCTTGAGCTAAACACAGGCCGGTCTCTGTTTTCCATGTCCCTATTCATTCTTCTCAACCACCAATTGGCAAAAAACACCGCGACGCAAATGACAACCACCAAAAAACTGACAATTCCAAAAAACCACCCAAACGAGTTTGAATGCAACCCGGGCACACGCACATTCATACCAAACAAACCAGTGACGAGATTCAATGGAATAAGCATGGTACCAATAATCGTAACCATGGAGAACATTTCAGTGATTTTCAAGTTTGAATTAAACGATTCCACTGATAATTGGGCCAAGTAGTTGGCATGGGAACGGGAAAAGATCTTTTCAAAGGCAAGCAAGTTTTGCGACATGGTGATGATATGGTCCTGGATATCGCCGAGGTAGAGGGCAATGTCAGCACGGGGGCGGGCATTGGGTGTGTGAGGTATACACAGTGATCCAGGATAGTCTGAGGGAGCAGTTTCCGGTGCTCCCAATGGTGCTGATGGTGATGGTGGTGGCGGTGTTGTTGTTGTCGTTTGGTTGTTGCCGGGTCCAAGTACAGACTCGCTCTGCAGTTGGTACTGAACCTGCTGCTGGTGATAATGACAATCTTGCTGCTGGCGATATTGATAGTCGTCCTGGCACCGCTTGGCAAACATCTTGATGACATCCGCCTTGCCAGAAAGGAGTCTCATCAACGTCATGACTTTCCGTCTCGAGTTTCCAATTCTCTGCAACATGTTGCTGAAATCTGTATCCCTGGCAACAAACACGTCATCCTCGATTGCATCAGCCTCATACTCGATTGTGTAGATGACAGGTGCAAAACTATCGGTGATGTCATCGATCAAGGCATAACAAAGCCAATCGGCCGAGACGTCGACATAGTCTCGCAACTGTCTCACTCTTCTCCGTACACTGGCAGGGTGGTTGACTGGCGAGAAGTGGAATGTCAAGATCCCATTTTTGAAAACAACAATGTAGACATTGATGGGCTGGAGGTAATCCTCAGACTCCTTATCGGGTTCAAAGGTATGGAAACAGACGAAATAGTAGCTCTTGAACAACTCCACCTTTTCACGGGTCTCTTGCATCCTGATATCTTCTGCCGTCAAGGGGTGGAGACCAAATGCCTTGGACAACACCTTCATCTCAGCATCAGTGGGACAAGTGCAATCGAGCCACCAAGTCTCGTCGCCGTTAAAGAACAAGTCCCGAATGTTTTGACCAGGACCAACCAACGACGGGATATCTGGGGAGTGTACAGTTTCTTCCAGTTCAGAATGAAACAAGGAGAACCGGTCAGGCAATGAATCGGCAGAGCCATCAAAGATTCTAGCCCCGCCAAAGCGGACCTGGTCCGATGACCACTGCGACGAGTCATCCTCCTTGATCTTTTCACTATCTTCCGGGGAGTAAGATGCAGCAGCAGCAGCACCATCAAACCTTGATATTGTGTTTCTGAGAATGTTTTTAGGGGTGTACTTGTTGGCGGCGGTAGACTTGGCACTGCCGCGTCTGGAGGAGCCCGTGGTGGCAGTAGAAAAGAGACGGTGACTCAGCAGTTTTTCATTCTCCAGTCCAATAACTGTTTCAACAATGGGTTGCATTGCAGCTATGCGCTCTTCATTCTCCTCACGAATAAACTCTTCAATCTCGTCAAAGTCAATACCATTGACACGAACATGCTCCCTCAGCATGGGGAAGCAGACATCCTCCTCCGTCTCTTGTGACGTTCTGGAGGCGTGTGAGTCGGCGTCAGAGTCGATAGAAGACACATTTGATCCTCTTCTTCCGCTCCGGAGACTTCTGCCGCTCCTAATACTTCTAGCGCTATCGTTGGTCCGAGCCCTGGTCATGGGCGAGACCAAGTCGCTTTCAAAACGTTCCAAGTTGCTGCGTAAAGTTTTTTTCTTGATTAGTGGTGGAAACGCATCCAACAGTGACTTTCTTCTTGGCTTGCTGCTGCTAAAGGTTGCCATGGGAACAGCCAACGTCTCATCCTTCTTTTTGTTTTTTGCAGCATGGGCTTCGTCGTCGCTTGCGTCTACGACGGCGATATCCGCATGGTGTCTGTGGTCATATAACCCTTGGTCGGTTTCGGGCACCACTGGGGTGGTTGCATCGGCAGTGTTTGCTGCGTGAATGTAGCTTTCTGAATCGGACATTGTGGACACAATCTATCTGTTTGGCATATTCTGAATACGAGTAGACCTAGCTTTTGTTAACAATAAAAGACGAAATGAGCGATGATACGTTGGAAGAACAGTACCAGTGGGTAATCATATATCAGGGAGTAATGACTGGTGGAGATGTAAGGAAAAATGGCAAGGGCGATAATGCCTGGTTTATGAATGCTTGGCTTGGAAAAGAGGGAAGAGGAAAGAAGAAAAAAAAAAAACGTGAGGGAAATTTTTTTTTCCCAAACCTGAGAAGAGGGAGAGAAGGTTGCAATGATGTGGAAACTATTTGGAATATTTAGTTGGCTCATGTTGAGTGGCAGAAAAGCGGAAGAAAGGAACACGGATATAGTGAAAGAAAGTCACCGTGGAAAGTACCCATATCTGAGTTGCATCGATTCCAATAGGCTGATTGAATGCTCAGTTATGGCAAATTGTTGTTGTTTATTGTTGTTGTTGTGTTTTTTCTTGTCCTATTGTGTGTGCTGTGGTCCTGGTCTACGAGGGATTTACAATTAAAACTATACACACACAAAATCGCTCATTTGAGATATCCACCCTTGAGCGGAGCACCGCCTTCTGTCCCCCCTTTTCTCTCGAGTTGCGCTCCATATCTCCTTCCAAACTTTCCAGACACTCTACCTCAAAGAGAAACCTCTTTTTCTTATTTTTCTTTTACTTGCAACGTGGCCGGCCAACTGTGCTCCCCCCTCCCCCTTTTCCTCACGTATCTGTGGAGATTACTCAAAGGGGGGGCTTAAAAATAAAAGAGTGGATGCATAGAGATCACTCTTCCACCTCACCTTTTCTCCAAAATTGCCGCACAGCTTCGGCTTCTCCTTCTCGGGAAAGCTGGCTCCGGAAGAAGGCAAAGATGCGTGCGTTGCAGTTGTATATTTTTCTTGGGTGGTGTGGTGGGTTGCAGTGGCGCCGCAAGGACAAAATCAATGTCAGTTGGTAGCGCATGTCGCATATAAACCTTGTTCCCGATCTCACTTGATTTCCCAGCATCGTATCCCTCCCCCGGCGATCCAGTTGTTTGAGGTGGTCTTTATGGCATCAACATCGTGATCTTGCTCAAGGTATTTTTCCTTTTTCCTTTTTCTTTTTCCTTTTCAACCTTCTCCACACATTTCACTGTAGTAGCAATAACAGCTTGGGATCGATAATGTTGAGGTGAGATTCTAAAAGTATTTCAGCGAAAAATTTGGAGAAAACTGGGGTCGGGTCCAATTATCAACGGCACTACTGCAATGCAAAACAACGACCCACGCCAGCCTATCGCAACTAAAGTCATCACGACACGGCTGGTGGGGAAGGAGAGGGGAGGACCTCATCATCCTATACAGATGGTCACATACGCTACCACCTGTGCTTCATAACCAGCACACTACCAATCAAACAGAGAGAGGGAGAAAAAAAAACAAAAAAACTTCTCGATATCGGAGCATATAGCCAATACAACCAAACCCCAAAACCAGCCCACCAAGGCGAAAGTTCCTTTAACCAATATGCTGAGACTGGGGGCTATACTACGAACAACGCGACGGCACGTGCTTGTGTCCGGCCGGTGTACGCCACCACCCTTGCTACACCACCATTTCTCAACCAATAGGCACTTGCAACAAGCACACCAGCTGGCGTCGTACATCAACTGGATGGGGAAACCCAAACCTGGGGTGGTGGACACCTCTGCGGAGACTATAGTGCCACCACCACCACCACCATCCTCATCATCACAACCACCACAACCACCACCGGTTGAGAGGCGCAGCGACGCGTTGAGCCGGCATGTGGTTGAGCTTTGCCGCATTGGCGACTTGAAGACCATCGACGAGATGGCAATCGACGACGAGGATTTGGTGGCATATATCGTTGACAAAGCGATGGAAAAGTGTCCGCCGCGGCCCCTGTCTGTGATTGAAGAAGTGCCATATTTTCTTGCCAAGGACCAGCTTTGTTCAGAGACGCCGTATTACCAGTTCCTCGCCCGCAAGTTGCCATACCTTTACCCCATAGTGACGAGATCACCCCTGGCAACCCCCAACACCGTGTGGATCTACTACCACATGAACGACTTGGAAAGGATGGAACTGTGCATGGAATATGTCCACCAAATGGATCCGAAAACACTAATATACTACCTTTCCACCTTTATCAACGTGTACCAAGTGGAAAAGTTTAAACAAATGTACCACCATGCCATTGTCAACTCGTCAAAGCAACACTTTCCCGTGGAAATCATTGACAGCCTAATCCCGCAACTTGTTGCCAAATTCTCCCTTTTCGAAAACATCTTTTACGTGTTTCAGCTCTGGATCAACTCGCCCAAGTGCGACCCGCCATCGCAAACCACCATTTCCCTCATGCTTGACCAATTCTACCAAAACGGTACCCACTCCGAAATCCGCGATTTCAAGAGGATGGTGCGAAAGTTTAGCCACGGCGCGCTTGTGCAAAGTGTCGAGTACCAGTGGAGCATAATCAACCGCGAGCCGTTTAATTACAAAAAGACAATCACCGACGAGGATATGCGGGCCATACTTGCCATGGAGCCGCAAATGGGGGCCGACGACTTTTACTACTCGTGGATGAAGTTTATGATTTCGTACTCGGGCCCCGAGTCTATCCAGGCCATTTTGACGCAGTATAGAAAACACGTGCTGGAGATGCAGCCGCGGTTTTTCAGCTTGTTGCTTGACTACTACCACAAGCACGGCCAGTTTATACCATTGCTACAGCTCATTGAAGCTTCCAAAAGCACCATCCCCTACGACGCATGCTACACCGAAAATGTAATGAAAACATTCATTATTGCATACTCGCGGTTTGCTCCCGAGCTAGCAGCCAGATTGAACCACTGGTTGGGGCGAGACCATTTCCAATTGCAAAGGCTCCTGTCTCAGTTTACACCATACCACCTCATTGAGCCCCTCGACCCATACCATTATGAGCAGCCTTCTTCTTCTTCTTCTTCTTCTTCTTCTTCTTCTTCTTCTTCCTCCTCATCATCATCATCATCATCATCATCACCCCCAACATCCGCATCATCCTGGCTGCAGACGCGATGGCAGGGCCCGTCCAATTCAGACTATACCGCACAAGTTGATTTCCGTATCCGCCGCGGGTTCCCTGAGCTCTTGCTGCGCGGGGTCCGTCCTCATTTCAAGCTCGTGCTCGACACTTTCCGCTACGGCGGCCTTGAGGACCGGCTCTACCTCAAAGACCTCCTTATCAAGACGCGCAAGTATAACCACAAACACCAAAAGACGCTTGAACTCCGGTCAATGAGACACCCCAGCTTGACCACGGACAACCTCACCGACTACTTCACCATGAACAAGGATGAGTTGACCGTGAGCCACCGGCTCTACTTTGTCAACTTGCTCTACTCGCACAACCTCATCCACGAGGCGCGGTACTTGCTCGAAAACATCCGCGACGCCGACATGAACGATAAGGACAAGTTTATCAAGTTGAACTTTGATCTCAAAACCTTGCTCGAGCTCGAGGACTTTGAGGGCATGATTGCCGCCCTCGACGCGTTCAAGATTGATCTGATCTACGTCAACCCATACATCTACACCCAGTGCGTGTACATTGAGAAAAGATTGTACAACAAGGTAAAAGCAAACATCAACTTGAGCGACAATGAGAGTGTGCTGGCTGGGAAACAAGCGGTGGCGAGGTTGAGGCGGTTTATTGGTGATGTCAAGGCGCGGTTGGACCAGGATGAGGAGGACATGCCGAAACTAATTGAAAGGACGATGGATGCATTGGTGCAGTGGAAGGGGGAGAGGGGAGAGTAGGTAGACACAATAAACGTATTATGACACTATTGGTTCTTGAACCATTTTTTTTTTTGTTTCTTGTCACACGGGTGCGTATGTGTTGTAAGTTATATTGTGTGCAAGTTATATTGTGCGTATGCTTTTTTTTTTTCTTTCTTTTCTTCCCCCATTCTCCTCCTTCTCCTCAAATAGCCAATTTTTTGAACACGCAGAAGCAAAGCACCGGTGGAGAAGCCAACACAATACGCCATGGAGAGCGACCACCAGAAAACAGTAGCCGTGTGGGAATCTATAGTATGTGCTAAATAAACAACAGCACAACAACAACGTATACGTCCAGTGTCAAACTTTGTACTAACATATCTGCTTTAGGACCATTCGCTCACGTCACACCTCCTAGCGAAGATTATAAACACCGTCGAGTGCTCAATATGCTCCGAAACCATGATTATACCTGTCACCGTTGAGTGCGGCCACTCGTTCTGCTACGACTGTATCCACCAGTGGTTTGAAAACAAAATCAACTGCCCCTCCTGCCGCCACAATATTGAAAAGAAACCCGTTGTGAATAGACAGCTCAAGGAAATCACCCGGTCCGTTCTAGATATCCTAATCGATAGCAAGGCGCCCGGGTGGGAGGCCATACAGGAGAGAAAGGTGGATGCGGAAAAGACGTTTGACATGGATGTCAAGCACAAGCGGGTGTTTGGCGACGTTTTCCACAGCACCACCACCATTGTGGACCGGTCCGATGGCGTCCCGCGGTGTGGCAACTGCCACTGGGAAGCGCACGGGAGTGTGTGCTTGCACTGCGGCACCCGGTTCCGAAACCGCGACCACGACGAGGAGGACGGCGATTTTGAAGAGGAAGAGGATTCGTTTCAAGATGTTGAGGAAGGAGAGGGGGAGGGAGAGCGCGATTTGTACGACTCGGATGATAGTTTTATCGACACCAGGACGGCGAGGGAGATACTTGGCGAGGATGATGACGATGATGATGACGAGGATGACGAAGAGATATTGAGCAGCGACGACGATTACCATGAGCCCCGGGAGAGGAGGGCCGGGAGGAGACGCGGTCGTCTGGCGGATATCTCGCGGGTGAACTCGCCAGCAGGTGGTGCTCCAGGTGCAGCCGCTACCGCCAGAGCCAGAGCTAGCGCCAGTGCCAGTGCCAGTGGCGGCGGCGGCACAAGAGTATCCACCAGTGCCACTGCAGGTGCTGCCCTGGCGTCTGCATACGATGACTGGCATGGGTTCCAGAGTGCATCCTCCAGCGTATCCGAGGCCCACCATCATAATGACTTGGATCTGGGCGAACACCGATACTGGAGCGACGATAGTGACCTGGTGATTGAGCTCAATGCCACCGGCTCGCTTTACGACTCGGACGAGGTGAGGGATGCGCTTGAAGAGTTGAGCCATGGTAATGATGACGCTATGAGCCCGGAGTATGTGGGCGACTACGACGACGACGAAGATGAATATCACATTGGGATTCCCGGTACGCGAAGATCCCATAATGTTGTTGATAGCGACGAGGAGAGTGAGGGCGTCAATGCGGGGCATGGGCGTGCACATGGGCATGGGCGTGGTCGCAGTGTCGGGGTAGTGGATGACGACGATGAAGATGAGGACGACTATGTGCTGAGTGTAGGCCACCACGATGAGGAACCACGACACTATGATGATGCTGAAGACGGCGATCTCAGTGACTATTCCGGGTGGACGTGACACTTGTTGTTGTATTGTGTGTAGAGTAACCAGAATTCTGTTTGTTGCAAAACCATTCGACAAGTCGTGCACATGCACAATTTAAACAACCAATAAGACATTCATTGATTTTATTAGTTGTTTTTTTATGTTTTTTTTTTTTTACTTCAAGGTAAGCCCATATTCATCAAACAGTACGTACACCCACACAAAGCAACCAGCACCCGCCTTCTGCTTCTGCTCCTTGTGTATACTAACCCAACCTCCTCCAGAAATGAACCCACAAAGAATCATCGAATTGCAAAAGCAATACCAAACCGTCAAGAAGCCATTGTGGTTGAGAGGAAAGCAATCGAGATTGGCCGTGTACCCATTCTACGCCCTTTTCACAATCAGCACAATCTTGCCATTATACTACACCGTGAGAGCAGTTGCCGGCATCAAAGATAACTAGTTGGGTGGTTTTGGAACACCTCCAGGTATATTTACATATTCAAATACGATAATTATGGTTTGAGACGTTTGCATAGCCGAGACACGATGCTCGATACCGCGTCGCTCTTGACTTTGTCACTAAAGTCAGCAAGGAGGCCCTTTAGTTCAGTGACCGATATGGTCACTGCCTCTTCCTCCTCCTCCTCCTCCTCCCCGTGTTTGACCTTTAGGTGCGCCGCAATTATGGCATTGTAGCCAAGAATGTGCCGATTGGCCTCTTTGTCCATGGACATACCTTTCGCCTGCTTCATTGACTCGTTGATGCGTGCAATGAAATGGTCATTGGCACAGCCCCATTCGACAATGTTTATGAGCACGCCGAGGATGCAGAGCGTCATGTTTGTCGACATGGCTGTTGTCGTATCGCAGAGGTGCGAGAGCATGGCGGGGACCCAGCCGTGTCTGAACCCGTGCTCAAATGTAACCCGGTCATAGTTTGTTGAGAGGAGGACGAGCACTTGCATAACCTTGATATCCCTCTCGCCGTACAGCCTGTCCTCAACTTTGTCCAACGTTTGCTGAAACAACGGTATGAATTGGCAAATTCGGTGGTCTACCTCGCCCGCCGCGGTAAAGTAAGAGAGTAGCGCTTCGAGTTGGACCAACAGCAGCAGCAGCAACAACAACGACGACGACGACGACGCCAACGACGCCAAAAGCCACAAACACACTTTCCAGGTGACGGCGTCGTTGTCAACTAGCACCTGCAAAAAAGCGGTCGAGTAGTCTCCAAGCACCCGCTCGGCAATCTCCCTATACACTTTGGGAAACAATGCCACATCGACGGGCGCGGCAAGACCTTGTGCCACGAGGTGGAGGACACCACCAAACTTGTGGATCGAAAAGGGCATTTTCTGGCACATTTGGAAAACCGCCGTGCTTGCGAGTCTCTTTACTGCCACGTCTTTCTCCTGAACCAATTCCTTGAGTCTGGGGACGAGCTCAATTATGCATGTTTGCTTCTCGGTAAGCGCCAACAAGGACGATATCCACGCCGACCTGCTGTTGGAGTCCAACCCCTCGATTGCATCTTTATGTAGCAACAACCTTCCAGAAGTCCTCAAGTCGTTCACATTGGTGGTTTCGCCGAGGGTATAGTCGTGGCGATCGCTGATGGTCTCGCCCATTTCCTGCTTGACGTTGATGGCACCTGGCCCATCAAGGAGGTAGCTGCGGTCTTGAGCATAAGTCCTTGACTGCGATACCTCTCGGCGTGCTTTAACTGGCTGGGCGACTTTTTCTGGCGGCGCCGTTTCGGGGGTCGAGTCTTGGGTAAAGTCAAAGTCAATTGTAATGCTTTCTTGGGTTTCTTCCTCCTCTTCCGATGCCACACTATTTGTTTCCACTAGTGCAAGGGCAATGGGGTTCTCGTGTATTCCCTCAAACAAGTTTTCCCAAATGTTGCTGCTGGGTTTTGGGGTGGTGGTGGTGGTGGTTGTGGCAGCAGCTGTAGCAGCAGCTTGGGAGGCATTGCTTCCATTGACCTTGACCTCGACCTTGACCCTCTTTGTGGGTGGAAAGTGATCCTGCTCCGTCGGTAGGGGAGTTGTGCTTAAAGTGTCGCCCGGTTCCGAATCACTGCTGACATTGTCAAAGAGCTGGGCCGAGACCGTTCTCTTCTTTCTGCTGTTTCGCTTGGAATAAGTGGCCATTGCTGGCATTGGCTGGGCATATGTGACGACGACGCGCGCACAAAATTCCAGGGTCAGGAAGCGGGAGGCCAGCCCAACGCGTGGGCTACCAAAAACAGACTGGGACAAATATGGCCCATCCAATCCAAGATACTACACGCCTCTCACCCGAAGGGGTCATATGTGTCGCTGCCTGTTCAAATCATATGGCACTACCGTCTCACCCCACGAGCGGCAAAGCCGTTTCGTTTGAAAAATCTCAACCGTCTGCATATCCATATCCATACCAGTGCCCGAAAAAGTGCCACCAACGCTCAACGACAATCACCCAAACACACCTTCATGGTCTTCCAGAAAGCAAACACCCTCTTTACCCATCTCAATCTATCCTTTAAACGCCATGCTATCTTTGGCGGAGATAGGCGGCATTTCACACCCTGTATCTTTATTGTTTTTTTTTTTTTTTTTTTTTTTGGTGCGTCATAGAAAATGACAATATGTATAAGCCTTGCTATTTC
Organism: Zhuliangozyma blackwelliae; assembly: GCA_030579015.1. Classification (NCBI taxonomy): domain Eukaryota; kingdom Fungi; phylum Ascomycota; class Pichiomycetes; order Serinales; family Debaryomycetaceae; genus Zhuliangozyma; species Zhuliangozyma blackwelliae. The sequence goes on along the minus strand of JAKTZW010000448.1, from coordinate 2,524 downwards.
AAAAAGTCAGGAAGCAGGTGTAGCATGCATACACAACACTAGACCAGCTACTTATCACTTCAATGACGTCTGCGAGAAAGAAATCAAGAAGCGGGTGCTATAGCTGCAAGAAGCTACGTATCAAGGTATGTCACGGAAGAGAGGAGCAAACGAGGAACAAGAAAAACCGCAGCATACTAACTCTTCCCCCTCCCAGTGCAATGAGGCCAAACCGGCGTGCGAGTATTGTCAACATACACGAAGAGAATGCATTTACCCATCGCCGGCAGCCGCCAAGCTGAGACGAAAACCCCAGGCCAAGAAAATCGAGGAGATATCAACAACTGAGCTGTCCCCCTTTCTGGACGCGATGGAGCAGTTTCCCAGTTATGAAACGCTGGAAACGTCAGCCCTGCCGCTGTATGGGAGCGGCTTTGGGGAGCACCCCGACGACTCTCCTCTTTCTGAGCTCGAGCTCATTACTCGCAATTTCGACCACATAACACGAGAGCTAGTGCTCAACGAGTCGACGTCGCTTCTAGGCATATCCCGTTTCGAGCTACGCTTGCTAAAGTACTTTGACTCTGAGTGCATCGGCTTGTTCTCGTTTGGGGTTAACGAGGGCATCCATCGTGCGTGGAAGTATAAAGTACCAGGGTTGTTTCTCGAAAGCGACTTGGTGCGCAAGAGCATGTTTGCGTTTGCGGCAATGGGACTACGCTCTGTCATAGACTTGGAGGTGGTGCAGCATTTGGACACGTTGGTTGATGGGAAACGGCACCAGGATGTTGCCACCCGCACAGATGCGTACCGGTTCGGTTCCGATTGCAAGGACTCGATGTTTTTGCAAATCACCGAATTCTTTTTTGACGCCGTGGACAAGACCAAGCACATGCTAGCACCCTCGGCCGAGAGTGCTTTGGGGCCCGACTTTTCAAACCCGTTGGTGGCCAAAGAGTTGACGGTGTCAAGCATATTGATCTTTGCCTTTTTGGGCATACACCCCCACCGGTTCATGCCGTTGATATCGTTTGACAAGAGCGAAGCCGACTTGATATCTGTTGCCAAGGGGTTGCGTGCCGTCATCACTGGAGCGGCCCCCGTCATTTTGCAGTCGGAATTGAGCGGGCTTTTGTTTTACCGCACCTCGGGTATAACCAACCCGCCGTCAATAAAAACATGCAACTACCCCATCATCCGGGATTTGCTTGCCCACATGCCTCAAGCAACCGTGGTGAGCGCCAAATCGTCATCGGATCACGCTCTTTGTTTGGAGTGCATCGACTACTTGCTTGAGGGAATGCACGGGTGTTCAGCCTACAAGTTTCCTGTGCCGTTTTTCCGGTGGTTGATGATAATCCCCGACGACTTTCGTGACATGCTCTACCTGAAGCACGAGTATGCGTTGCGGATCTTGTTTGTGTATTGCAACCTATGTATGATTTTGCGGTTCCACATGTACAACGAGTCAAACTTGTGGCGCGACTACATGGACTGGTACGTTGAAAGAGCTGAGTTGTACGACATGGATAAGCAGTTGTACCATTTGGCAACGGTGAAGGACTTTCGGTGGAACAATTTCGAAACGTTTCCGCAATTTGACCCGCAAAAGGAGTGCCTGCAGGATCCATAGAGCTGGCGCTGTTGTGTAACCATACCCACTTTCTTGGCTTCTTGGCCACGACTTATACAGGCTCAAATACACCACACTCCACCACCAACAATAGTTACCCATAGGTATATATACATACATCTACTCCCCCGTACCCACCCATGACTGTCGACGTCACTACAAACTTTATCCTCTTTGATCTCGACGGCACCCTAGTCAATTCCACCGTCCCCGTTGAAAAGTCGTGGGAGACGGAAATCAACAGACACAATGCGGCCCACCCCACCCAGCTCGAGCTAGCCGAGTTTCTCCACGCTGTTCACGGGTCCCGTACGGTTGAGACTTTTACAAAGTATTTCCCCGAATTAGCCAACGACCAAGATTCGGTCGATGCATGGGAGCTGGCCATTGTCACAAACTACGGCCATTTGGGCAAGCCCATTGATGGAGCCCCACAGGCGTTGGAGAGATTGAACGAGTTGAAGGTTCCGTGGGCAATTGTCACTTCGGGCACGCCCAACCTCGCCCACGGCTGGTTCAGCACGATATTCAAGGGGTTGGACAAGCCAGAGGTGTTTATCACGGCACACGATGTGTCAAAGGGCAAGCCCGAACCGGAGGGGTACCTTGCGGCACACAAAAGATTAAAGAGTAAACACCACCCACAGTCCGAGCAGCCAACAGCAGTGGTGTTTGAAGACGCCCCCACCGGCGTCAAGAGCGGCGTCAATGGCGGGTTCACGGTGGTGGGCATTGCAAGCACGTTTCCCAAGGAGGTACTTGTCGCCGCCGGTGCTTCATACGTCATCAAAGACTTTACAAAACTCGCGGTGGACAAAGCCGGCGGCGTTGTCACCTTGCATTTAGAAGTGTTGTAGAATTGTCACTGTATTTTCTTTTCCATCTCCCCCCTGTCCCCTGTCCCCTGTCCCC
>JAKTZW010000447.1:0-23404 GCA_030579015.1 Zhuliangozyma blackwelliae | reverse complement strand
GCGCCAGAAAGGGGGGGGCGAGCAAGAGTGTGGCCCCATTATAAAATTATAAGCGCCAAATTCATTTTTTTTTTTCGCTTGCTTAATTAGCTGGGAGGGGACTGGCACAAGAGCGGGAAGCTAACCTCTGGGTTACTATCATCAGAGAGTTGAGCAGTGAGAGCAGAGGTTGTGCTGGGCAAAGGTTGTGTGTGTCGCCTCTTTGTTTGCTTCGTAACACGTACACGTATCTATAGGGGTAGCAATTGTGTAGAAGTCATCAAGCCAGTTTGTAGCCCAACATGTGCGGGGATCGGGATACGTTTACGGCAGCAAAGCGAGTAGTCGCCTACTTGTTGATTCATCTCCTGTTCTTTGTTACAGACCGAAGGAGGGGATGTGGGGGAGAGGGCGTATAAGCAAAGATCTTTACACATGAGCGAATCGGAACCAAATAAGCATCACCTCTGTTGTGAGTGCACAGGATAAAACACGCTACTCCCCATGAGTGGGAGTGAAAACACTTTGCAGTACAGTATGCTTAGCCGTCGACTGTCTTGCCCCTAGTCTTTCTGTCTCATCTTCAGCAAACCATTGTCCCATTGACTCTTTGCCCTCAGCAACTTTCAAATGTGTTCACCAAAGAAGAAAACACAAAAAAAAACAAAGAAAAAAAGAAAAAAAGAAGAAAAAAAAAAAACATGTCAATATCAAAACCACTAACCAAGCTCTTTTTCTTGTCTGACATGACAACCAACAAATCACCAACATCACTACATCACTCTTTGTCGACGCTGACCAACGATCCAATGGATAGCAACAGGGTCCTTATCTCCTCGTTTTTGTACAAACGGTCGTCACGGACAAAGCAATGGAAAAAAAAGTGGGTGGTTCTACGCAACTGCCAATTGAGCTACTACAAGGATTCTACCGAACACAAGCCACAAAAGGTGTTGAACAGCACGAATTTGCAATCTTATAGCGTCATTCCTGATAGTACCAGGAACCATTTTGCCGTGTACACCAACAACAAGGTGCTACATTTCAAAACCGACGACAACAAGCAGTACGCCCGGTGGATTGCCGTGTTGGAAGCATACTTTCACGATAGAGAATGTGGCAACTATGCCCACCGCGAGGGGGAAAATGAGGAGGAGGCGGAGGAGGCGGAGGAGGTGGAGGAGGTGAAGGAGGAAGAAGAAGAAGAAGAAGAAGAAGAAGAAGAAGAGGAGGAGGAGGAGGAGGAGGAAGAAGAAGAAGAGGATGAGGAGGGCGAGGGCGAGGAGGGCGACGACGAAGGCGGCGAGGCGGACGATGTCGAGGAACAAAAGAGCATCGTTTCCACAGTTACGGGAGAAGCACCAACTTTGCCCGTCCACTCCATACACCACAAGTCATCAAGACAGCATTTGTTGCGAAGGGGCAACTCGGCGGCGGATTCTGGGGTCGATTACTCCTCCGATTTAAGTTCTGAGGGGTTGGCGTCGGACTCTCCCATTACCCCAGTCACCCCCAATGCCGCACCTGTGTCGCCCTTGTTTGTCCCCTTGGATGCTCCTCGCGAGGAAGATGAGAAACTTCAACAGCAGCAGCAACACGAACAAGAACAGCAACGGCAACGGCAGCAACAGCCGCAGCAACAGCAGCAGCAACAGCAGCAGCAACAGCCGCAGCCACAACATGTGTCTCCACCCACCCTGTTTGTGTCCACCCAGCCGTCGCCGAAACTAGAGCCGGAGCCCGAGGGCATTGTCGAAGAGGGGTATGTCGACCTTTTACGCAAAAAGTACAACCACCAGTGGAAAAAGTACTATGCTGTGCTCACCAACAAGAGATTGACGCTCTACAAGGAGAACAAGACATTGTTTCGGAAATTTGACATTGTGGACATTCACGATGTGATTGAGCTAGACGCCATTAGCAGAACTCGGCAATGGTGCTTGCTCCTCATCACGCCCCTCAAGAGGATACGCATGTCGTTTGTGGGCGAGGACGATATGACAAAGTGGTTTTCAGCCTTGAAGGCGGTTATTGTCACAAATCGCAAAAACTCGAGGTAGTGTATACGTTAAATTTTGACCATATACCAATTGAAATTTCTTTGCTCCCTTCTGTAACCCCAACTCGGCTAGATTATGGCACTGGACTACGACCTGATTGTAGGAAATGATGGGAAACTACGGCTTCCCTTGCTGTCTTTTGGATCCGCACACGTGCAGAAAGAGCCCAATGGGCACATGGCAGACTCAAACACCATTCCCATTCCGTTGAACCATATAATGTACATCCGCAACCGCGAGACGCTACTCCATCTCCAGCAAACATTACGCCGCATCGACATGACAAGCGTCATTAAGGGAAACCACCAAGGGTGGAGCCACCTCGACCCTATTGTGTGCTACCTTGCATGTATTCTCGACAAGCCATGCACCGAGATTGTCGAGCAGTTGGGCTGCTCAACCACCCCGAGGGAGTTGCTCTCCTACTATGTATACAACAACAATGACAATAGCCACCGGGATAAAGAAACCGAGCCCAATCCCGGCATTTCTCCGTCTGATGCAATTAGCAGGCTATCCCTGATTGCCCGGGGCGACGATGCGTTGGTGTACCTTGGACTATGTTTTTTGAGCGATTGGCAATGCCAAAGTTCAATCTATCATTTGATCTTGAACAAGGAGTGCCTGGAGAAAGCACATGAGGACAAGGGGGATACTAAAGACAAAATGTTTGAGCTGAATATGGAAAATTTGCGGCTGGATATTGAGGATATGGGCATAAAGCAGGATGGCACGGGGGAAAGAGAAACAAAGCAGGTGGAGACGATGGAACCGAGGGCCGCAAGAGATGCCAACATATCCACAATTCGTAAAGGTGCAAGGGCAAGGGAAAGACCAACTAGAACCAAGCGAGCTAAAGCATCCCATAAGGTGCTGTCCCCGTTGTCACTCCCCGTTAACCAAGCAATCACCGAGTCCGTTGATGACAAGGTTGTGGTGCGGGATGGAGAAAAAAATATTTCTCTGGTTTTGGAAAATGATGCCATTGAAGCAAAGGATGAACCAACTATAATGCCCACCAGCAAAACACCGTCTCCACCAATGGGGGAGGAGGGGTCTAAACACCTCCAGCTGCTTGATGAAACCCCACGTTTGAATGAGGAGGAGTACTCTCAATATGTGTGCGACGAACAAGACAATGATCCCAAATTCATTGGTCTCGTGGAGAAGTTGGCAGATATTTTCCCAACCTTTAACAAGACCGATTTGAAATTCCGGTTGAAGCTTGCTGACGATGTGGGGGACTTGATTGAAGAGTTGTTTATCGAGACTGAGCTGCGGGAGTTGCTCCTTGAGCAAGAAGCAGAAAAACAGCGGGAGCAACATCAGCAGCTGCAACAGCTCCCACTGCTGCTGCCACTGCTGCGAGGGTCAGTGTACCACGACAATGTGTACCGGTTGCACGAAATGTTCCCCGCTGTTTCAATGCTGGTTATTGAGCAAAAGTTGAAAGAAAATAACCGTGATTTACAGAGTACCACCTTGGCGTTGCTCGACTTGCCCAAGACGGAATACTCCTCCGTGTCCAGCAAAAGATCACCACCAGTTAACGAATGGTACAAGGTGTCGCAGCTAGCGAGAAAGATTCAGGATTTCTTGGGCGCCGACGTGGACAATGACGACATTGTCTATTATGCCCGCAAGAGCAACTTTGACTACCACCAAGCCTTGATTGGCGTGGTTACAAACTGCCGTCCGGTTGTGAAACAAACCATCACCAAAAGGGCCTCTGTGGGACGCGTGCAACGGGGCGGGAAACTGGCGAGGACAACAACAACAGCAGCAGCAACAACAACAACCACACACGCCAAGTCGAGCTACAAGTACGACCCGCAATCGGCCGAAGCGCTCGAGCTCGCGGCGCTTTGTCACGGCAATGTGCTTTTGAAAAGCACAAGCAAGACACTACTCATCAATGCCCTCGAGTTTTTCCAGGGCAATGTGTACAAGGTAATTGAGCTAGTGTCTGAGCTTGAATCCGTAAAGCCGCAGCGCTCAAACGTGCCCGTGATCAAGTTTGCACCCCAGCAGGGAGACGACCCCTATGTCCTCCTCACGCGGCAGTTTAATGCGTATAAAAAGACATCACAGCCAGCATCACATGGCCCATCCTCGCTGCTGCTGCTGCTGCTGCTGCTGCTGCTGCTTGAGCGCGCCCGCTTTGACAGCTACTTAAAGACTGGAGCGGTGGACCTTCATGGGTTCAAGCTCACCGAGGCGATGCGCCTCACCAAACTCGTGTTGCTGCATTGGTGGCAGGAGGAGTTGAAGCAGAGGGAGCAGGCGGGCAACATTGACAAGTACGGCGACCGGGCCAGTATCGGGCCCGTGAGCATTGTTACCGGCCGCGGGATCCACTCCACGGGCGGGGTGTCAATCATCAAGCGGATGGTGAATGACTATTTAAAGAGTATGCGGTATGTGTATGACGAGGACGTGGGGCGGTATATCGTGACGGGCAAAAAGAAGACGCTAGGGACATTTCGACATGTATAAGAAACCATTCTGTTTTTTGTTATTTGTTTTTTATTTCACTTTATAAGTCCCAACGGTGCTCCACATGCAAAGCCGTTCTCATGCTTTGGCCTCTGTTGACAAGGCGGGGCTTGGGGGCCGAGGCCGAGGCGGCTAAGGTAAATTGCAAGGCGGGCGACATTTACCGTTTTTGGGTGTCATTCCTTTTTTTATAGGTGTTTTTTTTGTTAGTTTGTTGTTGTTTTGTTTTTGCCACAGCGACATTTGTCGTTGGCCATTACTGTCCGGGTAACCCCACCCCCCTTGCCACTGACGGGTGCTTACATAATCAGAAATAGATAACAACGTGGAACTGATTGGTTCAAATTGGCAGACAGCATGTGCTGTTGAATGAGAGTGAGAAGGGTGGGGGAAAGAAGAGGAAGACGAAGGGGAAGGGGAAGGGGGGAAGGAGGACCAACAATGACAACAACAACGACAAAACAACAGTAGACTTTAAAACAGGGCCAGATGGTTTTACACAAGCATGCAACAGAGCCCGTATCCGTTTCCTGTGCCCCCCTGCCCAGGGATATTCTCTCTTAATGAAACGATGCCTCTCTTCTCTTCACTCCTTTTTTTTTTCCTTGGTTCCCTTCCCCCCGTCAGTCACTTTGTTGTTCAGTACAACAAGGCAAAAAAAAGTGAACGAGAAAAAGAAACAGGAAAATTATAAAAAAAAAAGCCTTTGCCAGATTGAGACAAAGAGTGAGTGAGAGAGAGAGAGACAAGGAGAGAAAGAAGCAAAGGCACGCAACAGACACACACACAGACACACCCGAGACAATTACCACGCCATCCTTGCTTCTCACGCACAATAGACAGCCACGATTTTTGCGTCAATCGACACTCATTGCATCTATTGAAACGTGTCTTTGTCAGGACCAGCCCTTTTGAAAGTACAACCACGATTTGCATAAACGCCATTCTCCGCAATGGATGTCTCACCACATGGTCCCAACAATACACATAAAATTCCTCCCCACCGGCTTGAACTCCAAGATAGTCAGGAAATAAACCCTCCTGCTATGATCAACAGTGCCGGGCTTGCAAGTGAATCCTCATTGAGCTTGGGCTCGCCAATGCACGAAAAGGTGAAACAGTTTGTTGGCCACAGTGACGAGGTGGAACAAGAAAAAGACACACTTTACAACGGCCCCAGCAACACGAAATCCACCCCACAACAAAGCAACAGCAACAGCAACAGCAACAACACCGCCACCAACAACAGCAACAACACCGCCACCAACAACAGCAACAACACCGCCACCAACAACAGCAACAACACCGCCACCAACAACAGCAACAACACCGCCACCAACAACAGCAACACCACCACCACCAACAAGGAGGAAAAGGTTGTTGATGACCACGAACAAGTGTACAGAATGCCGCCTCGCATGCCGGGCACGTTCAACATGAGTGCGTTACAAGCGGGGGATGTGGACAATGAGGAATACAACCAGCTCAAAGCAAGCTTGAACAAGAATGAAAGCAAGGATTCGTTTTCGCCAGGAACATTGGACAGCCGTATCAACGACCGGGGTGTGACTGCCGCCGTGAGCCATTTGCCCCTTGTGACTGCAAAGGAAAATTCCCATCACGATACGATACAGGGAGATGCAAAAGAGCATGTTGTTGAAGATGTGCATGGTGCTGGACAACAAGGAGCTGGCCATCATGATGTTGAAGAGCATGATGTTGGGGAGCATCAAGTGCACCGAGTTCAAGAGCATGAAGTGCATCAAGTTCAAGAATACAAAGAACATGCACCTGCAGAACACAAAGTGCACCGAGTTCAAGAATACGAACATGTGCCTGAAGAATACAAAGACCATCAAGTTCAAGAATACGAACATGGGCCTGAAGAATACAAAGAATATGGACCTGAAAAACATAAAAAACAGGCAACAGAAGGGACGGACGACCAGCAATCAAGCACAACAGCAGACCATAGTTGGAAAGACCCAGTGTCTGGCAAGTCGTCGTACCATGACGTCCACCTGGATACAAACCATATTTCGTCAAACCCCGTTTCGGCTCGCGCCTCGCAAGTGTCGGGCTACAGAGGGGTACTAGATCCTGGGGTACCGGCAACAATCAAGCCACAGCTGGTTGATATCGACAACTTTATCAGCAAGAGTGAAGCTGAAGCGGACTCTGTCACCAACTCGCCAAACTACCTCAGAAACGACACTTTGCGGAAAATCCCCACCATTGACGATGAGAATATAGACGGCCAGCCAGCGACGGCGGAGCACTACCACACACGCAACCAAAGCGCCTCTTATGCCGCCGCCGCCGCCGCCGCCGCCGCTTCTTCTTCGTCCTCCGACACGCCAAGGCAACAGTTTAACCAAACCCCGCTGTTTGACTCTGAGTTTCCGAGCCCGCAGATTCGCCAGTTTTCCAACGCCTCCACAATTGTGAGGAGCCCCCGGGCTCCGCCGGTGATTCCACAATCGCCCGCGCTGGCTTACACCACTGCCCGCAACCAAACTGCGGCAATCACGCCGGTTGTGCAGCAGCCAACAAAGTTTATCCCGCAGCAGGGCCACGGCCACGGCCAGAGCCAAGGGCAGGGGCAAAGTCAAGGTCAAGGTCAAGGTCAAGGTCCAAACTTTTCCCCGCGCGAGAACCTTGGTGTTGGTTTGACAACCTCACCCTCGCCGCGAGGTGGAAAAAAGAGAAAGAGCGGGAACAGAGTGCGAGATGTCTTTTCATCAATGTTTGGCAAGAGCCGAGTCTCGTCGTCGGCAGGCTCAGAAATCACCCCCGAGATCAATATAAAGATTAGTACGCCGTTCAATGCCAAGCATGTTGCACACGTGGGAGTTGATGACGACGGCTCGTACACGGGCTTGCCCATAGAATGGGAAGGATTGTTGAGTGCCAGCGGTATCACCAAGAAGGAACAGCAGCAGCACCCCCAGGCCGTTATGGATATCGTTGCCTTTTACCAGGACACCGAGAACCGGGAGGAGAATGCATTCAAAAAGTTTCACTTTGACAACAACAAGAGCAGCAGCTCGGGATGGTCGATTATTAATGAGAGCACTCCACCGGCAACGCCAGGTCCTGTCGAGTCGAGCCTTCCAGAGACACTGATGTCTTCGTATGTGGACGACAAGCTGCCGAGCTCGACCAGTGCTCGTGATTCTGTATACTCCCTGCAACAGCAACAACAGCAGCAAGAGCAACAGCAACAGACACTGGCAAGGGCGGAGGGCGACAGCCATAACCACCAGTTTATTCCTAGCAGGCCAGCTCCCAGACCGCCCCCAACGCCTACCACGCCAGGCAGCACGCAGCAACGGGCGGCCTCAAGCGCATCTCAGCCGCAGGTGTCGCCAAGCAAGCTGACTATCCGTTCGTTGTCGTCCAAATCTATAAAGTCCATGATGTCGAGAAAGAGCGGCGGGGGCGAAAAGTTTACGCATATCCCGCCCGCCCCAGCACCGCCAGTACCACCCATCCCCGCCAATGCAAACGCCAACTTCAACGCCAGCGGCGCCAGCAATAGCACCAGTGGCACCAGCACCGCCTCCTCATCCATCCCCAAGTCCAAGTCGCACTCGGCCGCATTGTCGAGCCAGCTCAAAGCGCCAGTTGCAAACGGGCCAACCACGGCGCCAGTGGCTCAAAGTGCCCGGTTTGGGGACTCGAACGTGTTGCCCAAGCAGCGAAAGAATGACTTTAAATCTCATAGGGCCCCTCCTCCACCGCCAACGCAGCCGCCAACCGTGGGCCTTTTAAATGATCGCGACACTGCCCCACCGCTGACAAGTCCTCAACAGGCTTTGGCCGACCTCACGGCGCCAAGTAGTCTGTATGGGGTGCAGCAGACAAAGTACCAGGAAGCGCAGAAAAAGTTGAGAGAGCAAAAGGCAAGAGAGATTGGCGAGCTTAGAAGACGGAAGGAGCAAAAGGATGAGGAAGAGGCTCGGGCATTGGAACAAGAGAAGCAGGCAGCTGCGGCAGCAGCAGCAGCAGCCGCAGCAGCCGCTGCTCCTCCTCCTCCTGCTCCTCCTGCTGCTGCTGCAGCCGCACCTTCTTCTTCTTCATCGTCTTCTTCTTCCAAAGCGCCACTCGTGCCCCTTGCATCCTCGGCAAAGAAATCACATGGCCCCGTGCGGGATGCCAAACAGGCAGCCCTCATTGCGCAAAAGAAGCGCGAGGAGAAAAAGAGAAAGAATGCCCAGATTATCAAGAAACTCCAATCAATCTGTTCTCCCGGAGACCCAAGTGATCTCTATGTCGACTTGGTCAAGATTGGCCAGGGCGCTTCCGGGGGCGTGTACATTGCCCACGAGACTTTTAACAAGCGCAGCACGGTTGCGATTAAGCAGATGAATTTGGAACAGCAGCCCAAGAAGGAATTGATTATCAATGAGATTCTTGTGATGAAGGGAAGCAAGCATGCCAATATTGTCAATTTCATTGACTCGTACTTGGTCAAGGGCGATTTGTGGGTGGTTATGGAGTACATGGAGGGCGGGTCCTTGACGGAGATTGTCACCCATAGTGTCATGACCGAGGGCCAGATTGGCGCTGTTTGCCGCGAGACTCTTATGGGGCTCCAATTTCTTCATTCCAAGGGCGTGATTCACCGCGATATCAAGTCGGACAATATCTTGCTCGACACTGATGGCAATATCAAAATGACAGACTTTGGCTTTTGTGCCCAAATCAACGATATCAACTTGAAGAGGACCACGATGGTGGGGACCCCCTACTGGATGGCGCCCGAGGTTGTGCTGCGAAAGGAGTATGGCCCCAAGGTGGATATCTGGTCGTTGGGGATTATGGTTATTGAAATGATTGAAGGAGAGCCGCCATACTTGAACGAGACTCCCTTGCGGGCGCTTTATTTGATTGCCACCAATGGGACGCCGAAATTGAAGGAGCCCGATGCATTGAGCTACGACATTCGCCAGTTTCTTCTGTGGTGCTTGAAAGTTGACTTTAACAAGAGAGCCGACGCCGAGGAGTTGTTGGGCGACAAGTTTATCCTTGAAGCCGATGATGTGAGTTCTTTGAGCCCATTGGTGAAGATTGCCCGGATGAAGAAGGCGCAGGAAGATGACGATTAGTTGGGGGATTCAAACACACACGCACACACATTCACTCTCTCTTGTATTGTTTTTTTGTTTGTTTATTTTTTTGTTCCACAATTTGTATTATGTTAAATATATATATCACTAGATTTTACAAAACATCGTGTAGGAACTGGGTGACCCTCGTCACACCAAAGTACTCCTCGGTGTCCAACTTTTTGTAATCGAGGTTGGGGTGTTTCTTAACCTTGTGCACAATGGAATCTTCAAAGAAAAACACCGAATCGTGCAACCCCCACGGCTCAACATACACGCGAACCAATGCCCCGTCCTTGTCTTCGCGCTTGTGCTCGTGCACCTTGGGGTCAAACTTGTTTCCGGAATCGGGCCCCCGTTTCAACTCTGACTTTAACGCATACTGGCACCACTCCAACACGTCGTCTCTAAACACTTCATGCTCGCCCACAATCACAAACACCGAGTGGCCCGGGTGGTTGAGCGTGGGGATATCCTCCCAGTCGGCATGCGAATACGGATGGCAGTTGCCTGGAGAAACGAGCAACGACTCGTGGTTGGTGTCGCCCAAAACGTGTGCTTTGCGGTCCGCCTCGAGAAAGAAATCCACCTGTATCATGTCGTGCGGGGTATTGTCATGGTACGAATTCCCCGGGGTGTTTTGCGACAAGTGGGGCGCAATCTTGACCCACGGCGAGATCAAGATTGTCGATTTGGGGTAGGGCAAGTTGGGCTTTATTTGCTTGAGGTACTGGAGAAAAGTCACCGCGAGGTTCCCACCGGCTGAGTCTCCCAAAAGGATGAAATTGGTATTGCCATCGCGCTGGTGGAGATTGGTGTATGTGTCAACCAACTCGTGCAACTGGGTGTTCATGGGGTACCCCCTGCAGGCGAGCTTATAGTCCAAGTGCAAAATGGAGAGCCGGTTACGCTTCTCCTCGTCAAGGAGGTGGTAGATGCTGAGCAACGACTCAAACTGGGATGGCATGGTTTCAATATAGTACCCGCCGCCGTGCAAGTAGATCAATATGGGGTCGTTCTGCTTTCTATTCTCGGCCTCCACGAGCCATATGCTCTGGTTGTCATACTTTTTGCCATAATTGTTCAACTTGACGAGCTCGGGGTGGAGCTTCTTGAGCAAGGTGTTGAGCAAAAAGTAGTTGCTCATGATTGACAAGTAGTGGCTGTCAGGGACCGGGACGGCAAGGGCGGCACGGCAGAGCTGGAGCTTTAACGACTTGATCAACGAGTTGCGGAACTTGGGGTTGATGCCGCCCAAAAACGGGTATTTGAGGAGCACAATGAGGAGCCGGATGGGGATAAGTAGAATCAAGTAGAGTCCTCTGGCCGAAATCATCGTAGTGGGGTGGATGTGTGGAGTTGAAGCAGGAGGATTGTGTGGAGTTGAAGCAGGAGGAATGTGATGCAAACATATATTATATACTTTATCCTAATGTGGGGGTTGTGGAGTATGTGGCCAATAAAAAAAAATAGAGAAAAATAATCACATGGGTATAAAACGGAGAAAGAGGGAGAAGCAGCCAATTTGCCAAGAACGCGTCCCACCCAGGTATTATCCGCCTTCCGCAGCATGGGGCTAGGAGAGCTTCTTGGGTGAGTGCGTCAACTTGAAGGAGTCAGGGGTGGAATGGACCAGAGAGGTTATATGGAACAGTGTAACAGTGGAACTATTGCTGCAAACGGAGAAAAAAACACAATCACATGCAAACGTTGGAATTTGGGGGAAAAGGAGGAACATGGACTTGGAGATCAGGTACGATACGTTGACCCCCCCCTCTTTGTGAAACTGCTGGCGTCTAGAGTCTTTTCCCTGCTTTGTGATGTCGGGGGGTCCTCCCTTTGCTTCTTAACGACGAGGGTCCTCTCTACCCTGTGGGGCCGTTGCGAGAGCCGACGAGGTTGCATGGCACCACCCACGCCCCCCTCCCTCCCTCGTCAGCTTTGCTTCGCTTTTTTTTGCCTCTTGCACGCACTTGGAGCACGTCTATTATGAGACAAACACCTGCGATAGGCCATGTTGGCAAACAAATGATTTGACAGTCTCCAATTGTGAGGGCTTTGCGGGTATGGGTATGTACAAGAGCCAGACCCGTTTCAATTCTGTTTTTGACTGGTTACAATCAAGGCTTGCCAAGGGAGCAAACTGAAACCATAAAGTGCTGTTGAAAAAACAACAACAACAACAGCAAACAGATCGCAAAATAGATACCGCAAAAAGACAACCGCAAATAGATACTTTAAACAATAAACGGACCGACGTATCCGTATTATCACAGAGGAGGGGGATCGTGTATATGTCTTGGATGGGCCACCTAATAAAAGCTTGCACAAAGTGCGCTGAGTAGCAATTATAGAGTTTCCAAGTCACGTGTCAGTCCTCAACATTCTCATACAGTTTCTTTTTTTTACAGGTTACAGCCGCTTATTGTTGCTATGCAAGAAAGCCTGCGTGAATTTTGTTCCCTTTATTTTTCATGCTCCGACGGGCTAACATGTGGGTGGAGTAGATATATATTAGTGATTGCAATGGTGGGTGATTTAAGGGGTGGGGGAGGACCCAAAGGGTAGAGGTGGTGGTGCAACAATGACTTGCACACACACACACACACCCAGTTCCCCCCTCTCTCTCTCTCCTATTGGCGCTGCCAAGAAATTGGTTCATTTTTTGCTGCTTCGGAGTTCAAGGGTGTGCATGTTGAGTGGCGGGAATGGCTACACAGTATGATGTCATGCGTCGGGATAACCTGTAAATTAACTTATCCCTTCACCACCCAACTTCATTCGCATATAAAATAAGATGGACACGCCTTGCCCCGGCCTTACTTCCCCTCCTTCTTCCTCCCCCCTTCTTCCACCATCACTTTCCTTTACATCCACTTTTTTTTTATAGAATAACCCATAAATGACGAAAGGCAACTCATCCCCAGCTATTATCGAAGAAGACGGCGCTGCTGCTGCTGCGGCTGCTGCCTCACCCCAGTTTCAATCGTACTTGAACAACGATGGCATTGACGAACTCACACCCATGACAAGAAAGCACCGCGTTTCTTCGTTGTCGTTGTCCGACTTGAACCAATGGCAAAATGGCTTGACCAAGTTGTCTTCAGGCACCTCCTTGTCCAACAAGAATTCATCGTCGGCCAACTTGAAAAAGGTTGATTCCTTGGCCAAGTTGTCGAGAAACTCATCCATCATCAAGAGAAAGAAGAAGCAGATTATCGACCATGAAAGAGTTGCATCCTATGCTTTTTGTTTTGACATTGACGGTGTGATTTTGAGAGGCCCCGACACCATTCCTGAAGCCCGGGAGGCTATAAAGTTGTTGAATGGCGACAACAAGTACCACATCAAGGTGCCCTCGATCTATGTCACCAATGGAGGCGGCAAGCCCGAAAAGCAGCGTGCCGAAGACTTGTCCAAGAGGTTGGGCTGCACCATCACGGAAGAGCAAATCATCCAGGGCCACACACCCATGAAGGACTTGGTTGGCGTGTACGATAATGTCCTTGTTGTTGGCGGGGTTGGGAATGTGTGCCGCAACGTTGCCGAGTCGTATGGCTTCAAGAATGTTTATACGCCATTGGACATTATGAAGTGGAACCCCGCCGTGTCTCCGTACCACGACTTGACTGAGGAGGAGGAAACGTGCACGAAAAAGGTTGATTTCAGCAAGGTTGCCATTGAGGCCATCCTCGTGTTTGCCGACTCGAGAAACTGGGCCGCCGACCAGCAAATCATTTTGGAATTGTTGTTGAGCAAGAATGGGGTCATGGGAACATTGTCGAAAACCTTTGACGAGGGCCCCCAGATTTACTTTGCCCACTCTGATTTCATCTGGGCCACAAACTACAAGTTGTCGAGGTATGGGATGGGCGCCTTGCAGGTGTCCATTGCCGCCTTGTACCGCGAACACACTGGCAAGGAGTTGAAGGTGAACAGATTTGGCAAGCCCCAAAAGGGCACCTTTAAGTTTGCCAACAAGGTGTTGACCCACTGGAGACAGGGGGTGTTGGACGCGCACATTAAAAAGATGTCCATCAATGACCCAAACGCATCGCAAGCCGATATTTTGGTCAAGGACGATGGGGAGGAGATTATTAATCAAGCCAAGTTGGAGAGTTTTGACTGGTCAGACTCTGAAGGCGAAGACGACAATGACGCTGACAAGGAGGGGAAAAAGAGCGTGGCCAAGATTGCCGAGGTGGGTAAGCCCGACAAGATCACCTTGCAATTGCCACCCGCCTCCACCGTCTACTTTGTGGGCGACACGCCCGAGTCGGATATCCGGTTTGCCAACTCGCACGATATCTCGTGGCACTCGATTTTGGTGAAAACCGGGGTGTACCAAGAGGGCACGGAGCCCAAGTACAAGCCCAAGCACTTGTGTGCCAATGTGTTGGAGGCTGTCAAGTATGCCATTGAGAGAGAGCACCAGAAGGAGTTGGCTGAGTGGAATGAGGGGGCCGAGGACGAGAACGAAAAGGGTTCGAGGTTGAACTTTGCCGACTTGGTCATGACGCCAACTGAAAAGAAGGAGGTGGAGAAGAAGAAGCAGCAGCAGCAGCATGAGAAGGAAATTGCTCAGCCACACGAGGAGATTGAAGTTCCTGTTGACTTGACCGCCCAGCTTGAGAAGCTCAAGGATATTGAAATCAGCAAGTAGGTGGTGGTGGTGCGTTGTGCTGTAGTATATATAGCTGTATTTAAGTCATGGATTTTTAGAGTTAGTTTGGGTATGACCCCCCAGTGGCCGCCAAAATAAAACAATAAAAAATATGGCAGCCAAAAAAAAAAAAGAAAAAAAAAAAGAAATGAAACATGACCTCATACACGAGATGCTTTTTCCGGATGTTGTTCCGAAGTGACGTCGTGCAAACCGTATGATTCAAGCCTCCGTTCATCGGTGGTGGACACAGCGATGTGACCACCGTTCAACGGGGTGTACATATATATATATATATATAGTTGGCAGGGGTAGATGTAAAGGGGAGGATGGGGGAAGGTTTCCTCAAGATCTCAAGATCAACAAAGATGTTGCAACTATACATATGCTTTACAATCATGGCATTGGCAAATGCCATACTCAAACTCGATCTAATCACCGAGCCACAATACCCACTATCCAAACGTTCTCAAATCGCGCCCATGGATATCATAAACCAAAAGAATCTCATCACCACAACCCTTGAAATTGGATCCCAGCGCGACAAAATCTCGGTGGTGGTCGACACCGGGTCTGCTAATTTATGGGTCATGTCCCACTCCGTCAAATGCATGCAGCCACGCGGCTACGACTTGGACGGGGTGCCCACAAACTACCACTGCTCGCTCAACGGCACATTCAACCCCGAGGCCTCCGACACCTTTGTGGAGCTGGGAAGGCCATACAGCGTGAGGTATTTGGATCAAAGCTACGCCACTGGTGTGTGGGGCACCGACACGGTCAAGTTTGGCAGTGTCGAGATTGAACGGTTTCGGTTTGGCGTTGCCAATGCAACAACGTCTTTGATTGGCGTGTTGGGCATTGCCAACACCAACACGGAAGAGAGCCTTTCTTATATGTTGAAGAAACAAGGCATTATTGAAAGGGTCATGTTTGGAATCTATTTGGGCCAGTTGGATGCACCCAAAGGGACCTTGATATTTGGGGGCTACGACCGGGCCAAGGTGGATGGCGAGTTGACAACGGTGCCAATCGTATCCCAGGACAGGTTGGACGTTGAGCTCAAAGACATCAGTATTGGCGACGAGAATGTCGCTGGGTCGCAGGCGGCAATCCTCGACACCGGGTCCACCATGTCGACGTTGCCGTACGCATGGTCGCAAAAGATTATTGCCCTCCTCAAACCGATCAAGACCCAGAACGGGTACATGGTGAGGTGTAACAACAACAACCAAACATTCCAGTTTACAATTGGGAACTTGACATTTGCGGTGCCCCTTGATGATCTCACAGTCCAGGTTGGAGGCATGTGCTACGTGGTGCCACCCCAGAAACAACAGCAGGGACTTAACGAGATGGTGGTGTTTGGTCAGGATATCCTTCGAAGGATGTACCTCGTCTACGATTTGGAAAAGAGGGAGATATCGGTGGGGAATGTGAGGCATACCGAGGAGGTGGATATAGTGAGTGTACCAGCAATTGTGGAGGAAAGTGCGGCGGCAAGTGCGGCGGCAAGTGCGACAGAGAGTGCGACGGAGAGTGTTGTTGCTGCTGTTGAGACTGACGAGGAAAGCAAAAACAAGAGCAACGGTGGCTCAAGAACAACTATTCTGGTGGGGGCATTGATTGCGCTGTTCTTGGCGGTCCTTTCTATAAATATTTAATAAAAGGGTCTCAATTTACGAACCACGCCTGATGACGGATAAATCGCAGAGTGGAACCCTCTGGAGGGAGTCGATTGGTTTGTCTTTTAGTTGAATGGTTAGTCTTTTATGTAGTGAGTTTGTCTTTTAGCTGATTGGTTAGTCTTTTAGGTGATTGCTTAGTCTTTCAATTGTGTACACCACCCCGTTTAATTTTCGATATGATGATCCAGTACCACGGGGGTAGCAATAACCAAACCAAAAACTCCCGCACGATATCAAACTTGCTCACGCCAAACCGGCGCAACGCCTTTTCCCTCAACGCCCGTCTGGTGTCGTTATGGTCGAAATGGAGAGAATCCAAAACGAGGTCTCTCGCACACCACCAAAAGTGGCCCAACGAATAAGCCGTGATAAAGTACCACGTTATCAGCAAGTAAAAAACTTGGAAATCGCCCTGAAACACCCTGAATGCTTTATTGCGAAAGTCGGAATCAGAAATCAACTGCACCCCGGCACTGACCCACGGCCGATAAATGTTTCTGACCGTTACTAGCCCAAAGATATTGAACTCGCGCTCAGGCGAGTTCTTGCTGTCAATGTACACCAACGTCTGCATCAACACTTTGCCCAACTCAAGCAACCAGACGCCCACCTTGTAATATAGAAAAATCGACGAAGCGACAATGGTGGCGCATATTTGCAACAAGTAGTACATAAAGTCAATCGACCTGTTCTTTTCGATAAACGTCTCCAAGGTTGCCCGCTGCCGGGGGTTGAACCCTTGCACCACCCGCGGCAAGAGGCTGTTTTTGGTGATGAACGAATCTTCAATTAGCTGGCACGAGCTGCTCACAAACCATAGCACCATGACAAACTCAAAACTGAGCTCGTCAAACGCCACAAATGTGGTAAACACTCTCCAGCTCTCGTTGGCCAAGGCCCGGTCCGGGAGGAATAGCAAGTTTATTAGCTTGACCCGTTTCAACGTGATGAGCGTGGCCGTCGAGATGATGGCCACAATCCATGACTTTGTCACCGGCGGCACGTTTGTCCAGAGCACATCCATGTTGGGGACTGCGTCTTTGTGTAGGTGGTTGACTATTTTGGTTGAGGCTTGTTGTAGTGCCCTTTTTTTTTGTTTCGTTTGTCTGTCTGATTGTTTGTTTGTTTGTTTCTTTCTTCCAACACGTCACTTTTCTCAAAAAAGCTTTTGCCACCACCAATGGACTTTAGTATCGACACCATTATCGAGCCCCGAGCGGACTATAACCCGCACCAGGATGCATACTACGACCCGATATACATGCCATACAACTACTTGAGTGGCATCCCGGGAAACAACCAAAACGTGCGCACGCGCTTCCTCAATGCGTTCAACGACCTCTACTACAAAATCGAGGACCAAAACCTCTTGGACAGAATCAGCCACATCATATCCGTGTTCCACAATAGTTCGCTCTTGATCGACGATATTGAGGACGGCAGCGAGTATCGGCGGGGGCTTCCGGCCGCACACACCCAGTTTGGCACCCCGTTGACCATCAACTGCGGCAACTTGATGTACTTTGTCGCCCTTCAAGAGGCCCAGAATATGGCACCACCCGAGTTGAAGCTCAAGACGTCGCAGATCTTGATTGACGAGATGATGAACCTACACCATGGACAGGGACTCGATATCTACTGGCGCGACTACCTCGGCAAGCTCGAGCGCCTCCCGTCGATTGAGGAGTACTTGCAAATGGTGAAGGACAAGACGGGCGGGTTGTTTCGGTTGTCCATCAAACTACTTGGTCTCTACTCTACAGAGTACTCTAGCGACTTGATGCCGGTGGCAAACTTGCTTGGTATAATATATCAGATTCGCGACGACTACCTAAACTTGGTGGACCAAAAGTACTCGGCCATGAAGGGAGTGGCGGGGGAAGACTTGATTGAGGGCAAACTATCCTTGCCTATTCTCCACTGCTTGCAAGTCGCCGCCGCCAGCACAACCGCCAGCACAACCGCCAGCACAACCGCCAGCACAACCGCCAGCACAACCGCCAGCACAACCACAACCACCACCAATGAGTCATCCTTTTTCCCCTCGCCGGTGCACGAGATTCTATACGCCTACACCACGAGCAAGGACCGTAAAGAACAGCCCGAGTTGGTGCAGAGGTGCATTGCGTATATGGATTCCACCACGGGGTCGTTGCAGTACACGCTCGAGTTGATCAAGCTGTTGGAACAAAAAGTGAAGGAGTTGATCATGAACCAGCCCCTGGCGGCCAGCTCGGCCTTGATGCAGATAGTGACCCATTTATGCGACTTAAACTAAGTCCAAGTCATGTTTAAAGCTGGCGCCAAAGAACTGGTCAATCTCGGACACGCCCAACACCGTGGGTTGTCCGGAATTGTACATGTCCCGTGTGATGTCGAACCGGGCTGCTTCGTGCTTGATGTTTTTGGGTAGCAAATGGTGGCTAAGGGGAATGTCGATGGTGCTGTCCCCGGGGGACCTCATTGCCATGTTGGTCCTGATCAACTCGATGAGCTCGGGATATGTGTGGCTGACCAACACGTTTCCTTCAAAGGAGCCGGATGCGGATTTCATCAACTTTTCGTGCATTCTCAGCCGGTGGTTCTTGTGTGTGGGTTTGTCATTGACATTGGTATTGCCATTGGTGTCTGTGTTGGTGGTTGTGTTTATAGTGGGGTGGGAGTAGTATTTAGGTCTGGGAATTGCACATGGCTTGGCCACTCTAACATTGGCGGTGGCTCTCCGTTTCTTGATTCTTGGCGGTATATCCTTTTCCAAGTTCAACCCAAGCAACTGGCCATATTTCTGTATATCTTCCTCGTACTCCTTACCCCTAGTTCGTCTACCTCTTCCCGTCATTGCCATCTCTGTATACAACTCTCGAAATAAAAAAAATAAAAAAAATAAAAAATGTTAAAAAAAAATTTCGAGATGGAATAATTACATCTACATTTCATTCCCCCACCCCCATGCTTTATCTCATTGGTCTAGGACTCTCGTACGAGTCCGACATCACCGTGCGCGGTCTCGAAACCGTCAAGAAATGCAAGAGAGTCTACCTCGAAGCCTACACATCCATCCTTATGGCCGCCGACCTCGCGTCGCTCGAGCAGTTTTACGGCCGCAAAGTCATCCTCGCCGACCGCGAGCTCGTTGAAACGGGATCCGACACCATCCTCGAGGGGGCCGAGACTGACGACGTGGCCTTTTTGGTGGTGGGCGACCCGTTTGGGGCCACCACCCACACCGACCTTGTTATCCGGGCGCGTGAATTGGGCATAAAAGTCGAAACCATCCACAATGCCTCGGTGATGAACGCCGTGGGCGCGTGCGGGTTGCAGTTGTACCAGTTTGGCCAGACGGTATCGTTGGTGTTTTTCACCGAGTCGTGGAAGCCGGACTCGTTTTACAACAAGATTATGGAAAACCGCAAGATTGGGTTGCACACGTTGCTTCTCTTGGATATCAAGGTTAAGGAACAGAGCATTGAAAACATGGCGAGGGGCAGGTTGATCTATGAGCCGCCGCGGTATATGGACATTGCCACTGCCGCGTCGCAGTTGTTGGAGATTGAATCGATTCGCGGGGAGCAGGCGTATACGGAATCCACCCCCTGTGTGGCGATTTCGCGGTTGGGCGCGCCCACCCAGTCGTTCAAGGCAGGGACGTTGAAGGAGTTGAGCACGTACGATGCCGGCGAGCCATTGCATTCGTTGGTCATGTTGGGCAGGCAGGTGCATGATTTGGAGTTGGAGTACTTGTACCAGTTTGTTGACGATCGGGAGGCGTTTAAGCAGTTTGTTGAGCAGGACCAAGAGTTTTTCAAGCCTCCTCCATACGTTCCGCCAGAAGAGGATTTGGATGAATGAGTAAATTAATGTATAAATAAACAATGCCGCCACCGCCACAACTACTCTTGCTTCTTTGTTTGGAGTTTTTCCTCTTCTAGTATATCTGCCCACACATTCTCGCAAGTATCCCAAATCAACCAATCGTACCATCCCATATACGCCGGGAAAATCGTCACCAAGTGCCATAGACTATGGGCGTCAACCAAGTCGTAAAACATGGGCGGAAAGTCGAAAATCTCCAACGACATCCCTAGGGCGACAATCGTGCACAACAACAACGGGTATAGCGAGTACAACTTGGGGCTCCTGGAGTAGAAGCTGGGTAAAAGGATTCGGTTGAAATTGATGTATTTCAAGTGGTTCCCCTGTTTTTGTCCCCGTCCCTGTCCCTGTCCCTCTTCCTCTTCCCGTCCCTGTTCCTGTTCCTCAGCCTCTGTAGCGCCCTTTTCAATGTAGTAGTACTTGGAATAAAGGTTGAAGCAAAGCACGCAGAAAAACACATTTTGACACACCCCAATAAAGATATTGGCCCGCATATTGTACGTGTAGGACCAATCAGTGACGAGGCGGTGCACATGGTAGGCGTATGCCGCCACACACCCCGCAGTCCAGCTCCACCTCGCGAGCCACTTGCCTTGGCGGTGCAATTCAAAGGCGCGGGCGCCAAAGGCATGAAACCCCGAGAGCACCGTCAACCCGGCAAAATAATAGTCCAAGTGCTCGGTCAAGAGGTAGTCGCGCACGTGAAACACCGTCGAGCTGACCCATGCGAGCATGGTGATGATTTGAATGGCAACAATGTTGGCAAATTGGCGCTTCAACCCGCGGGGCGTTTTCAGGTCAGTTACAATGGCCCAAACTTGGCGGAACCCCCAATATGTCACGATAAAGTTGCCCATTGACATGAGCACGCTGGCCAATTCCTGGATGCCAAACACGCGCAAAAATGGCCACTTGCCGTGGAATTGGTAAATTTCTTGATTGCGGCTCCTCCTCTCCAACGTAATGACCCGCTGGCACTGGTAGTCGCAGTTGGAAACACAGTTCCACCCAAGGAGGCGGAGGTGTAAGGGTAGGGGCATGGGGTCAAAGTGCCAATTGCCATTGTAGTACATGTGCTCGTGGTGGTGGTTGTGGTTCTGGTGGAGGTGGTACTGGTTGTTGTAGCATGTGGTCTGCTCGCATTGGTAGAGGCAGTCCAGGAATGCGTACAAGTCGTCGCCGGGGGAGGCAAGCACCGCTGCGGAAAACAATTGGAGCCAGAGCAACAACGTCAACGGAATCATGGAGTGGTGTGAAGAGTTGAGTGTAATTTTTCCTTCACCTGAAAGAAAAATCTCCAATGAGTTACAAAAAAAAGGATAAAAAAAAAAGGGATAAAAAAAGGGTGAAATAAAGGGTGAAATAAAGGGTGAAAATACAAACTGGTTTAAAGTCCTTGATACAATCACCAAGTCCCTAATACTTGTCTCCAAAGAATAAATCGTAATTGCCATAGTCAAATGGCATCGTGGTGTCGTCGCCAGCAGGCGCGGTCTCCTGAGACACGAAAAACTGCTGAAACTCCAACAAGCTCTGCATGTTATTGTTTGGGTCATCGGTGAAGTTAAAATTGTTCAACATGGCAATGTCCTCGTGGCTAATCTCGCTATCGCGCTTATTTTCCCTCCTCTTGTTTCGATTCACAAGCGCATCCACCAAGTCCGTACACACTTCGGCATACCGCTCGGCGCCCTTGTTGCAGGTGGAATAGTGCTCCAAGATAAACACGGCATTGCGGATCAAGTCCACCAAATCGTGCTCCGAATACCCCTCGTGGTCAAACCCGCCCGAGAGAATTGTCACGCCAATAATGATGGAGGCGTAGAAGCAGCACGTGATGATGATGTAGCACTCCATCCTCTTGTTGTCGACAAACGCCGTATTCATATAGTGGTTCATCAACTTGATGGCCAAGATGGACGACTTTGTCGCCGACTGGCAAAACTGCTTATTCAACTCCGTGTCCTTAACCTTGTCCTTCAAGTCGGGGTTGAGGTGCGACACTGCTTCGTACATAAAAAAGGGCCGGCTCAACAACATAATGGCCCAGAGCTGCAACAAGTGCGCCATGAGCAAAATCTGCGAGTTGCCGTGGTCCTCATTGTGCGGAATCTCGGTGGGCTTCAAGATATTGTCAATGGCCAACGAGGGGTCGAGGTTCTTGCTCCACATTTTCAACTCAATGGCGAGTTTCCGGGTGCGGTTGAAATCGACAATTCGGTTTTGGTAGAAATTGGCCACAATGCGGCCGATAATGGTGCAAATCTTGCCCAACTCAATCTGGCACCGGGCGTTATAGTCCAAGTTGGACACGAGCAAGTTGGACGGCTTGGCGCGCGTGGGGTCGTCCCAGTCATAGTCATTCACCGTCAAGGGCCGGCCAATAAACACCGACGAGATCCGGTCCGAGGTGTACAAGCTCCGAAACAACCGTTTGCGATACTCGCACTCATCGGTCAATTTGGAAAATTGTTCATTGACAAAGTTGCGGTGAAGGCCCAACGACTGGGCATACTTGATGGCGAGATTGAGGTGGATCCACGCCGTTGATTTTTTCAAAATTGCCTGGTAATAGTGAAACTGCAAATAGTGGCTCAACACCACCCAGATTTTGGAGTCCTCGACACACTCGTGCAAGAGGTTTAGCCCACTGTCAAAGTAGGATGCACCCTTGGCCGCCTCGGGGTTCTTGTGGGCAAAATCATTGTAGGTGGCGCCAATGGCAAGGACAAAGTACAACAAAATCAACTTTTCTTGTACATTTTCATTGCTGGGGTCGTCATAAACGGGGGTGACAATGTCCTTGTAAAACTTGTCCATCTCAAAGACGAAAAAGGTGTCATTGATATTCATCTTGAATGTCTTGATGTACAAGTCCCGTTCAATGGGCGGGGGCAAGTTCACCGCCACGCGGTTCTTGACCTTCAAGGGACAATCAATCACGGGACACCCGCGCAAGTCTTCAGTCAACTTTGTCGATCCCACATATTGGAAAAAAATGTTTCGCACCTCGTACAAGACAGAAAGGGGGCTGGTTTCGCCCATATACCGGAATGTGCCCGTCTTGTCCACAAGCAAGATGGCGCTCTTGCCGCTTTGGTTGGAGACCCCGTCCTTGTCGGAAGCAGGGGCAGCGTCCGCCTCCTCTTCTTCGTCGTCATCGTCATCAACGTGTTGTTCTTCATTTTCCTCGAGCGCCGTTTCTGCTTGGCCATTGCCAAAGCCCTTTTCTTTAGAGTCCTTGCTCACGGGGAAGCACAAAAGAGGTTGCAACGACTTTGGAATGTAATGGCTGCCGTTACTATTGATTGAGTTTGGCGTGGTTTCCGGGGTGAGAATGCCATTGGCACCAACAATCTTTTGCGGGTCAAGTGGTTGTACAATGACCTGGCCCGTTGGGGGTAGATACTGCTGCTGTGGGGGTGGAACTGGAGGTTGTTGCTGTAGCGGGAGGGGTTGTGGCGGCTGTTGTTGTTGTGGAGGAAGTGGTTGTGGCGGCTGTTGTTGTTGCGGATGCGGTGGTTGTTGTTGTTG
>JAKTZW010000446.1:0-23879 GCA_030579015.1 Zhuliangozyma blackwelliae | reverse complement strand
CTTCTCTTCTTCACCCCCTCCCCCCTTGCAATTGGAGACTACCCGTCCCGTCCCTCCTACCGTCCCGCCATCACGTGACCTCTCTCTTTTTGAAAATGTTTGTTGGTCCCTCTACTCATCGGGGGGCTTGTTCATCTTGACAATCACCCCTTGCGCTATATCTGCTCTATCCAATGGGAGCTTAGTCTGTTACTGCTGATCCCTTTGGGGGGGATGTGTGGTGGGGGAGTGAAAAGTGTATTTGCATCGTTTGCCGTCGTCATAATGTTCACACAAAACAAGAAAAGCCAGGGCTGGTTAACTCCGCCACGCCCATTGTTCTGGGCTCCCCTTCTATTCTTCTCCCGTTTCGTTGAACTATGGTGGCACGACGGAATACGTATAAAGTTCCGCCCCCTGTTTCTTGCCACCTGTTTCTTGTCAGCACTCGTGGGTGGGTGCCCCCACCCACTCTACCCACCCAACTCTGCCTCAAACTTACTCTGCCTCAAACCTTCCCCCTATCTCTCCATGTACTCCCCCTATCTCTTTATGCTTTCCCCTCCCCCTTTTGGCTGGTGTGGGGAGCGAAGAGGCCCAAAATATTGCGGGCGGAAAAAAATCATCTCAATCTCCGGTGGCTCGATTTCACATGGGAACGGCACCAAAAATGCTCTATATATGACCTATCCCCCCACCACCCTCCACCACCCTGCTCAAGAACCTACAGTCTACACCCTTTCAAATTTTTGCCACCGCAATGTCGTTTGATACCACCTTCATCCAAGAGTATGCCACCAAGTGGTATGTCCTTGTCCCCGCCGCTGTCGTCTTGTACAATGTTTTCCAGTTCTTTTATGGCAAGTACTTGGCCCACAAGTTTGGGGCCAAGACACCCGTCAACTGGGAATCAGACGGCTACTTTGGGTTCAAAGTTCCGTTTTGGTTGTTGAAACACAAGAGCGAGGGAACCATGATGGAGTTCAACATGGAAAGATGGCCCGCCATTTTCAAGCCTGAAGTGCCCACTTTTCTCATTCGCATGTTTGGCACCCCCTTTATCATGACCAAGGACCCTGAAAACATCAAGGCCGTGTTGGCCACCCAGTTTTCCGACTTTTCCTTGGGCATAAGACACGCTCAGCTCATGCCCTTGTTGGGCGATGGTATTTTCACCCTCGACGGAGAAGGGTGGAAACACTCTAGAGCCATGTTGAGGCCACAGTTTGCTCGTGAACAGATTTCCCACGTCAAGTTGTTGGAGCCACACGTGCAAGTGTTGCTCAAGCACGTGAGAAAGTCCCAGGGAAAGACGTTTGACATTCAAGAGTTGTTTTTTAGGTTTACCGTTGACTCGGCCACCGAGTTTTTGTTTGGCGAGTCGGTGGAGTCGTTGCGCGACGAGACTGTGGGCCTCGCCCTGGATGTAAAGACCTTTGACGGCAAGGAGGGGTTCAATGAAGCATTCAATTTCACCCAAAACTATGCTGCCTCCAGAGCCGCCATGCAAGGCATGTACTGGTTGCTCAACTCGAGCGAGTTTAAGAGAAACACCGCCAAGGTGCACAAGTTTGCCAGCCACTATGTGAAAAAGGCATTGGCCTTGTCTCCCGAAGAGTTGGAGAAACAGAGCGGGTACGTGTTTTTGTACGAATTGGCCAAGCAAACCAGAGACCCCAAGGTGTTGCAGGACCAGTTGTTGAACATTATGGTTGCTGGCAGGGACACCACCGCGGGATTGTTGTCGTTTACCTTTTTCGAGTTGGCCAGACACCCCGAGGTGTATGCCAAGTTGCGGGAGGAGATCTCGGCCAAGTTTGGCACCGGCGCCGATGCGCGGGTCGAGGACATTACGTTTGAATCGTTGAAGCAGTGCGAGTACTTGAAGGCGGTGTTGAACGAAGCCCTTAGATTGTACCCCGCCGTGCCCCAAAACTTCCGTGTCGCCACCAAGGATACCACTTTACCCCGCGGCGGTGGGCCCGATGGCCAGTCGCCCATTTTGGTGAGAAAGGGCCAATCGGTGTTTTACTTTGTCTTTGCCTTGCACAGAGACGAAACCTACTATGGCAAGGACTCGCAGGTGTTTAGGCCCGAGAGGTGGTTTGAGCCCGAAACGAGAAAGTTGGGGTGGGCATTCATCCCCTTTAATGGTGGGCCCAGGATCTGTTTGGGCCAGCAGTTTGCCTTGACTGAAGCAAGTTATGTGACAAGTCGGTTGGTGCAAGAGTTTGCCCACTTGACGTCGGATCCAAACATTCCATACCCACCCAAGAAGATGACACACTTGACAATGTCGCTTTTCGACGGCACCAATGTCGAGATGTATTGATTGGGAAGGGCTTCTTATTTATTTTGTTTAGTGAAGAATTTTGTGGTTTTGATTGTGACCAAGTATGGCCTTGTCCTTTATCCTCTACAGTGTAGCCTTGTCCTTCCTCCTATTCTACCGTGTAGCCTCTCCCTCTCTCTCTCTCTCCATCTCTGTTGTGAAAATTTTAGGACGAGGAAAAATTCAGACAACAACAACAACAGAGGCAGAGCAACCAACACCAAAAGCAGAGCAAACATCATCATGACCGTACCATCTCCATTGCATTGGTCGTCTGAATTGTTTGCTGACGTGTACAACACAATCAAGTACCAGCCCGACTTGGATTTGGACACGTTGGACTTTTCTGCA
Source organism: Zhuliangozyma blackwelliae (assembly GCA_030579015.1). Lineage (NCBI taxonomy): Eukaryota > Fungi > Ascomycota > Pichiomycetes > Serinales > Debaryomycetaceae > Zhuliangozyma > Zhuliangozyma blackwelliae. Next base: position 21,217 of record JAKTZW010000446.1, on the reverse strand, counting down.
GTGGCGTCCGATCTACTCGCGGTGTTGACAACACCAACACCAAACGAACAATCTCGAAAGAGCCTCACCGACGAATCAAGGCCCATCACCCTTGGAAATGGCGACGAACTAAAGTTGAACCAAGCGTTCGTTGAAGTCAGTGGCATTCTCGCGTCCGAATTGGACTTGGATGAGCTTGCGACAGCCGAGTTGTTGTACCATGCCAACGAGGTGAGCTACAAACGGGGCACGTCGCTAGGCGACTCGGCCAGACTATCCTACTACACAAGAGCCGAGTTTATCTTGAACATTGTTGGATTTCTCGTGTCGCACAAACGCTTGGACAAGATTGGCGACAGCCTCGAGTTTGACCACATATTGCACAGTTTTGAAAAGATATACAAGTTGACCGCCACCCTCAACGATATGATTGACAAACAAAAAGTGACGGGCGATATAAACAGCCTTGCGTTTATCAACTGCATCAACTATTCGCGCCAACAACTATTCAAAGCCCACGAGTTGTTGGGACAAGTTTTGTTTGGGTTGGTGGACAACTACGCCGCCAAGTACGCCACGTTGCAAAATTACCAGGCGGTGATTGATCTCGTGCAAAGAAATATCCTCGACGACGATATACTAGTGATTCACTTTTTGCCCGGGGTGTTGCAAATGTGTAAACGGTTGTTTGACACTGAAAGTGGCGTGGACCAGTTTTACCAGCACCTCACCGCCAAGCTAGCAAGTGACTACAGTGCCGTGTCGTCGTCGTCCGAGGGCGACATTGACTTGTCCAAGTCAAAACTCTCTGGACTCGAGGCTGTCGCCAGTATAATATGGTTGACCGATTTCATCCCCTGGTGCAAACGGTCCCCGGCAAGAACCAGCAAGTACGATTTCAAGAATGGAATTCTAAAGTATGTGGAAATGTTGATCAGCTACGGCGTGAATGAGCGACTCCTATGCTACTGCGCCGAGACGTCGCACTACAAGACCCGACAAGTGCTTGAATGGTCCAATGTGTATGATTTCCGGGCATTGTTGCAGAGAAACTTCCCTCGCCTCACCCCGGCTAAATTTGCCTACCCGGGAACCCCAGAGTTGGTGCACATTTTGCAAAACAGGCGCGGCTACGAAAATGTGGCCAAGTTGGTGGACATTTCGTTCTTGTCGTTGAACACAGACTTGAATGAATCGTTGATATCGCCGTTTTTCGAGCAGTTTTTCAGCACCTTTGTCGCCAATGCTGCCATTGTGCTAACCCTGTTGCGCGACGCGGAAGAGGACTTTGTTTTGTCGTCGATAAACAAGCAGGAGGAGGAAGACACGTCTCGGGAAAAGAGCGACAATGATGACGAGGACGAGAAGCAAGAGAAAGTGGGGTTGGATCTTGACGAGGTGGCCCAGCGCGCCGACTTGGAACGGTTCTACTTGGCGTTTGCATACACATTCAGTAACCGTCCCGAACTATGTGCGCTTTTTTGGAGTGGCGGCAGCGCCAACTACAACAACAACAACAACAACAACAATGACGACGACGATGGCGCTGATGACTATGATGATCATGACGCCACCACCAACGATATTATCGGATTTGTGTCGTGGGGCTTGGCCAACAATACGTCGCCGTTGATTACTGCCACGTTCTGCTTGCTTTTGGGGTCTTTGGCATCTGGAGGCGCCGGTGCTGCAGCCCAGCTTTGGGATATCCTCGCCAACAATAACAACAATAACCACATTGCTGCCCTTCCTGCAGCTACCGCCACCGCCGCCACCGCCGCCGCCGCGGTGTTGAGAAAGAGCGACTACTCCAAAATCTCGGTGGATTCATTGTACGACTCTTTACACTATTACATCGAATCCTTGAACGAAAGCTTTGAGCAAGACTTGAACGACCAGTTGAAGCTCCACCAAAGAAAACAGGAGTTTTTGTTCAACAACACCAGACCGGAGTTGGAGGAGTTGGCCAGTGACCGCGTTGTGATTGAGTTGGCAGAAGACTCGATGGTGTTTATCTCGGGGTTTATCCAGCTTTTGTCGGCCATTGTCAAAAACTTGTCTTCTGGTGAAAGGTCCAGAGAAATCAAGGCAGCCATTTTTGCCAGGTTCTCGCCAATCATCAAGGGGTTCCTCAAGTTTGATAACCTCATCAATGGCGGCAAGATCATGCAAGTCGACATCCATGCCCTAACTGCCAACAACCCGAGATGGATTGATTTGCCCGTGGTCTTTGTCAGCGATGATTCGCGCATCATTTTGACCAATTTGATCTTGAACTTTCTCGGCGACTTTGTTTCCAATGGTGACGACAACGACAACGACAACGACGATAGCGGTCTATTTATACGGTACGAAGTATGGAGATTGCTTGACCGGTGGATGTACTACGGATTGCACGACGAGTCCCATGACACCAAGAACCGGAAAAAGTACACGAGCAAGAGAAATGTCAGAATCAGCCGCGCATTCACCACCAACCTCACCCATTTCAGCCAAATCGGCAACTTTGCCGTGCTTGTCAAGAAGCTCTTATCCCCAAGCAACGCCAACCAAGCCTTCACCAAGTACCACTTGCTGTTTCCCTGCGATTTGGGGCTAGGGTACCGCGCCAATAACGCCATTGGTGTTTGGCCATATATCGAATTTTTGATGCTCGAAGTGTTTGCCAACTCGCACGAGATTGAATCCAAGCGGGAACGCGTTGGTTTGCAGCTGGTGGTTTTGGAGATTCTCAGCACCTCGTTAAAAGAAGTGGACTGGAACTTTTTAAACAACATTGCCCCCAAAGCGATCCGCGAGTTTCAAAAATTCCAATTGTTTGACTCGTTGGTTCCTGGGGTGCAGCTCGACTATGAGTTGTTTGTCAAGTTGCACCACTCGGTCGCCGTGATCAACTACTTGTTTGACAGTAAAGCATTTACTGCATTGTTCAAGATTGTTGACGTTGGGGTTGAGGTGGTGAATGCCTGGCACGAATCAGCCGTGCTCGTTGCACAGTCATTGGATGTAATTGACCAGTTGTTGAAAGTGCAGCAAACGTTTTTAAGGGGGTTGTTGCCGGTGTTGAAGAGCAAGGACTCCCCACAAACAAGCGGGTTGTGGACGGGGGGCACCATGGGCATTGGCACCTCAATGAGTCTTGTCTTGTCGCAGCCCAGAACGATTTTCGACAACATCTACTACCCCAAGAATGTTGGGTCGCACGGCGTCAGCAACTTTTACGACGTGTTGCTATTCCACTTGTCCACCGTGGTGCATTTCGCATTGTACGTTGGTTGCAAAGACACAATTGCCGCCAAGGCGCTTGGGATTTTGCACGCCCTCTCGCAATCGAAACAGTTTGTTTCTGGCGGGGCCACGGCGGCAAACTCGTCCGACCCGTTGTTGAGTGGCGACCGTTTGCTCACCACGTTTCAAAGCATCGATGAGTCGGCAAAGATTAAATTTGCATTTATCGACAAGTTTGAGGAGATTGAAGACTCGCTTGATATAAAGTGTTTGATCTTGGAGTTTGTGTTGGCTGGTCTCCGCAAGTCCGATGGCAAGGTTGCCACGGTGTCCCATTTCTTGCTCGGGTACCAGACTCGTGGTGAGAACTTGGACCTTGGCTGGAAGGGCAACACGTTGCTCAAGACACTACTCAGCACATTGGGCGCGTCTCTCGACCTTATATCCGAGATTGATTTCAACAATGGCAACAACCGCATCATCGATGTGGGCCCAGCAAAATTGTCGTCGTTGATTTTGGAAATATTGATCAAGCTAGCCCGCGACCCCATCTCGTCAGCAGTGACTCTTGACCAGTTGCGCGACCACGACCAGTTGTTTGAAAAGTTGCTCAAGTACCAGCCCAAACTAGACTTGAACACCGTGTGGTGTGGCAACGAGTTTAATGGAGATTTACAAGTTGACGCCGCCAATGCGTTTATCGAGTCGAGGCAGAGCACGCAAGCGTTTTTTTCATTCATCAACCAGCGCACACTCATTTTGCAGTACTTGTCGTTGGAGTTCCACCACATCACCTCGTCCTTCAAGAGAGAGTATTACATGAGTTTGTTGACCGACACTCAAGAGTTTATGGATGGCACGCCCAAAGTGCTTTCCTTTTTGGACATTTTAAACTATTCGTTCAAAAACTTTGAGGTCCAGCGGTACGAGCTGTTGAACCAAAAGTACGACATGCCAGAATTGCTTCACCAGGTGCGGTCAAAGTCGGGTGATTTGAGTTTTGACGTGGTGGGCCAAGTTCTCAAGACTATGTGCCAGGGGACGAACTTGGTCACCCCGGAGGCCAAGCAGGCGTTTGCCGAGGAAATCGTGATGGAGGGCAACAAAATCAGTGACTTTGTGACAAAATACCTTGTATCCAACGACTTGCGGGATGTGCAGCTAAAGTGCTTGCACTCGTGGTGCCAGTTGATTGAGATTTTGGTCACCGATGGTGGCCACTCTTTTGATTTTGTTCTTGAGGTTTTGCAAGTGACAATTCCGAAAATCAATGACTACTTGGATAGCGATATGTTTTTCTCAGAGGAAATGATTTCCTTGTGTGTGTTGTTGTTTGATTTCTTTGACCGGGATGAACCAAAGGCGGGAGGACAACGCTCTAGCGTCAAGGGCGAGGACTTTGTGTTGGGGATGGAGAGACTTACCCCATTGTTGCAGACGTGTGTGGCTGGCATTGTCAATTCCAACTCGACCCCCAACTTGCGATCGGACTTGTACGTTCTTGCCAACAAGTTTATGCTAAAGACGTTTCAAAACAAGGGGTTTTTGAACCAAATGGTGCGTATTGTCAAGTCGGTTGACAAAAAGTTTTTCCAGGTTATTTGCAACGACGCCATCTACTCTGAAGGGTCGTCGCGGATCACGTCAACGTTGCTTCTTGAGTCATTGGTGCACTTGGGGTCCTTGGCCAATGTTGGGTTCATCCTTGATACCTTGGTAAAGAACAACTCGTTGACGTTGCTTGTGAGGTCGATTAGGCGCACCGACGAAATGGTGCGGCTCTCGTCCGACATGAAGTCTGGGGTTACTTTGAGCCACATGATTTTTGAGTTGACGGCATTCAGGGCCAATTTGTACTTGTTTATCCGGGTTGCTCAGGCCAAGAATGGCGCGTTGCATTTGATTCAGAGCGAGCTCTTTTCGTTGTTGAAGCAATCGAGCTTTTTAAAGATTGACCCCGATTTGGGGTTGAGCTTAAAGATTGACGAGGTGCAAGACCACAAGAGCATCAACATCAACGTGTTGTTGGATACGCCATTGTCATTGACCGATTTGGCCAACCCGGCCAATTTGGGAAGCGAGAGCACAATCTCGTACTTTGAATTCTTGATCCCCATATTCCAATTGGTCACGGCGGTGTTGTTGGCCATGGGACCAAATTACAAACCCGGGGTGATCCAGACGAGGGAGTTGATAAAGAGTGTGCACCAGCTAGTTGTTGGCGTGATGAAGAGAGACTTGTTGTTGGAGAGTAAGCAGCAGATTGACAAGGAGATCTATAAGGAGGAGAGCACCGAGCTCGCCTCGTTGAAGGAATTGGTTAAATTGTTTACCTTGATTGACTCTTTGGTTAGGTGAGGTTTGAAGTTAGCAGAGACATTTTGTATAATTTACACGACTTTATAGGAGAACGGCAGTAACATTGTTTTTTTTTCATATTTTGTTTCATTCTGCCACCAAACAAAACAGCCGTCATCGATATGTCCACGTTTGAAAAGACCAACCCATCAAAGTTCTTGAGTGATATAATAGGATCATCCGTCACGGTAAAGCTCCATAATGGTGTTGAGTACATTGGCAACTTGCAAACCATTGATGGGTACATGAATGTTGTGTTGGACAATGGCAAGGAGACAGTCAATGGACAAGTGACGAGAGATTACGGCGACGTGTTTATCAGAGGCAACAACGGTATGTTTTAAGCAGTCTAGGCTATGACCCTGTGGGAATCTCTAGGAACCTCGAGGAACCTCCACGTTACTAACCATACTCTAGTGTTGTACATTGGTGAGGCATAATTGGAGCGAATAACGATTCCTGAACCCTTTTCCCATCTCCCATCTCCCATTTCCCTTTTCCCTTTACTTTTTCCCTCCCAGCTTGTATAGTTAATGTAACATATTTGTACCTTGCCATCCACATCTCTTTGGTTCTTTGAGTATATCTCTTTCTCTACTATTAGTGTCCTCTCACGTGACTGCTCTCTCCCTCAACGAATCAGATTGGTGGAATGAGCGAAAACCTGCGCCGGTGGGTCGTGCACAATGAACCAAAAGAAAAAGAAAAAAAAACTGAACAAAGCAAAAGCGAAAATGTTGTAGATTTCCCCTTTCATTAGAAGAACAACAACCAAACTGTACGCCATGTCATTCGTCATTAGAAGACAATTGTCTACTTTAATCCCACCAAAGATTGCTTCTGCCAAGGTATGTGCGGAAACCCCAGCTCACCACAGCAGTGAGGTATAAAGAGGAGGAGGAGAGAGAAACAAGAGAAGATGGCCGTTAGTGTACACGCAACAACAGAATGGGTAGAGCAGGGGAAACCAGTATGCGGTTGCACGGACAGCCAGGCTACTGTACCTGGGTGCAATCCTAGGTGTAATCCTGGGTGTAATCCTGGGTATAATCCTGGTGAACCCCTGTCTGCTTTGCCCTTTGAGTCAAGTGGTTGACAATATATTGCGTCTATTCAGATGTGCCAACTGCGGCAATGGCAAGATGAACAAAGACGGTCCCAGCCTGGGTGGTACATACTGCACAGCACCCACTGCGTGCCACCATGCCTCATTGAGATACGTCGTTTCTCCGACCCCCACCTTTTTTTTTTTTATTGAACCCGATTTACTAACTATCTATAGGCCCTTGGTTCCAACCCAAACGCCAAGAGAATGGCTGAGGTTGTCACCTTTTACAAAAAGTTGCCTCAAGGCCCAGCTCCAGCTCCAAAAAAGTCTCTCAGCCCATTGGCTAGGTACAGGGAAGCTTACTTTGACGGCGACAATGCTTCTGGTAAGCCATTCATCCACCTTGCCATTGCCATTATCATTTTCGGCTACGCCTGGGAATACCAGCACTTGAAGCACGCTCAGCATTAAAAGGTGTGAATGGAGACAAACTATTCTTGTTATTATACATATATGTTGCTGCGTTGAAAATATACAATACTACTCGACCAAGGTCCATGGCGTCGCCAAACCAACAGCTCTTTTTGTGTAGTACAATGTAAAGCAAACAGTCTGTGCGAAGCAGCATGTAGCACCTTCCGCCACCGCCCATAAACCACTTGTCACCCAGTCACCCCGTCACCCAGTCACCCCGTCACACCGTCACACCCCGACTTTGTCCACCTTGCACGACTCTCTCTCTCCCTCTGTGGTAACGATAATCGTGGGCGTCGTCTGCTGGAAAAGAGAGAGGAAAAAAAAAAAAAGGGCAAGAAAAAGTTAATCGTCAAGCCATTACGGAGATAGAGAGCATCTGGACCCAACGAGAGAGACCAACCAGCACACCCACACACACACCCTATAGCATCCACCAGCGGCAACTTCCCACCACCACCACCACCATCAATTGGCTGCTGTTCAATACACTACTCCATCCCCCACTCACCACTTGACCCTTTTTCGAGAGCAGCAACCACCGCTTCCTCCTCTTTTTCTTGTTTGAGCTATTTTTCTGACCCTCCCTATTGAAATTCCAGAAAGAAATTGGCGCAAGAGCATTCCTTTGAAGCCATCCTCCCCACACACCTCCTCATCCTTGTTGATATCCTACCACGGCGTCCTGTCACTGGTTAATTGATTGATTGATTGATTGATTGATTGGTCAGGTCACTCCCCCCACCTCACCCCAGTTGCTTTCAGCCGCAACAAAAATATTACAACAACCACTTTGCCCAAAAAGAATCCAAAAGTGCCCACTACTCCACACGTATACCATGGATGACCCAAACTATGTACAATACCAGTCTAAAAAGGTTGCTGCACCGGCATTGCAACCACCACAGGCATCTTCGTCGCCCTCACAGCCACCGTCGGGACGACCCGCTACACCCAGAATGTTGAGGAGTGTTAGCGGCACCATGAGGAGCAGAAGCGAGTTGAACGGCTCGAATGAGAGAGCAGGAGGCCCAGAGGTTGAGAACAGCTCTCCCCACTACACCACTTCGGCTGCCGACACGCATGTCAAGCAACCAAGCTTTCAAGACCCGGGAAAATCGCGATCGTCGAGCTCGCAGAGTAGGAAAATGAAGGCGCCCGTCCCCACAAAAGACCAGTTGTTGCCACCTGCATCTATACCCTCGCCCGGGTCCAGCATCCAGCCAGCTGCCACGCCCACTGGTATTGCCGTGACGGGACAAATCCCAACAACGCCCACAAAAATGGCCCAGAAACCTCTGCTGCTGCTGCAACAACAGCAACAACAGCAACAACAGCCGCAGCAGCTGCAGCAGCAACCGTTTAACCTGCCAGGTCAAGGTCATCAGCATAGCAGTAATAGCCAACACCGCAGCCTGCAGCCGCCGCAACCACAACTGCAACTGCAACTGCAACTGCAACCACCACCACAGCAACAACAACAATTTCACAGAAAGTCGATCGGCGACTGGGACTTTGTGAAAACAATTGGTGCTGGGTCCATGGGCAAGGTTAAGCTAGCCCAGCACAACTCCACTCATGAGATATGTGCCGTCAAAATCATCCCCAGAGCGGCCAAGTTGTACCAGCGCGCGCATGCCAACGACCCGCCGCCGCAAACCACCCAAGAAGCGGCCCAAAGACATAAGGAGTACGAAAAGGAAGTGGCAAGGGATAGGCGTACCATTCGTGAAGGCTCTTTGGGCCGGTTGCTTTTCCACCCGTATATATGCCGGCTATACGAAATGGTTCCCATGACCAACCATTACTACATGTTGTTTGAGTACATTGAAGGCGGCCAAATGCTTGATTACATTGTCGCCCATGGCTCGTTGAAGGAAAAGCACGCCAGAAAGTTTGCAAGAGGTATTGCTTCTGCGCTAGACTATTGCCACAAAAACAATGTTGTGCATCGAGATTTAAAGATTGAGAATATCATGATCAACGAAAAGGGCGATATCAAAATCATTGATTTTGGCTTGTCCAACTTGTACACGCCCAAGAGCTTGTTGAAGACGTATTGCGGGTCACTTTACTTTGCGGCGCCCGAATTGTTGAGCGCCAAGCCGTATATCGGACCCGAGGTTGACGTGTGGTCGTTTGGCGTGGTGCTTTACGTGTTGGTGTGCGGCAAGGTTCCGTTTGACGACCAGTCGGTATCTGTTTTGCATGAAAAGATCAAAAAGGGTCATGTCGAGTACCCGAGCTTTTTATCGAGAGAGTGCGTGTCATTGCTCTCGCGCATGTTGGTTGTTGACCCCACCAGAAGAGCCTCGCTCTATGAGGTGTGCTTGCACCCATGGATCAACAAGGGCTATGACTTTAAGGTGGCCAGCTATATCCCGAAAAGAGTACCCTTGTCACTTCCACTAGACCCCGATATCATCAAGACCATTGCTGCGTTTGATCTCGGGGCAGTGCAGAGTGTGACTGAAGAGTTGACGATGCTATTGACTAGTGTCGAGTACCAAATGAGTTGTGAAAACTGGTACAAGTTGACTGATCAGGGCAGAGAGTATGCATCGGCCAGCAATGCGCATATATTGCCAGACCCCACTGGCGGGTTTCATCCGTTGATTTCCATCTACTATTTGGTGTTGGAGATGAAACAGAGGAAGCGGGCAAAAGAGGAAGCGAGATTGGCGGCTCAGCAGCAGCAACAAAAGCAGCAGCAGCAACAACAACAACAACAACAAAAACTACAAGTCTCTGCCACCACACCCGTGCAACAAATTTCCGGCGCAAAGGATGTCACCAAGGATGTCGCCGCGGCACAACTTGAAAAGCAGAATGTGGCACAAGTGGCTACCCAGGTCGCCGTTGTTGCTCAAATAGGCTCGAGCAATGCCCAGCCACACACGCCAACGCCAAAGATTGTCGAAACATACCCAAAGAGTCCACCGCAGCAAAGAACGTTGGACCCCTCTATTGCCGTGCCGGAGCAGGCACATACGTCATCACTTCCGTCTACGTTCCCCAAAGAAGAAGAATCGGAAGAGGCCACGTCGTTGGCTATTCCCGAGCAGCAAGAACCAAGTCCAAGGGAGGGCGCGTTGGGAGAGACTTTGGACCCCGGCTCAAAGAGCGGCGGTGTCAATTCCTTGCTTAGAAGATTATCCTCCAAAAAAGCAAAGCCTGTTTCTCCCCAGCGGTCCGACTCTCCGCATGACGATAAGCTCTCGCCCCAAAACTCGCTTACCGTGGGTGGCGATGCCATGGTGCGTCGTGGCGTCAGCATGAAGGTCACGGCCAAGGAGAGGTTGACCCAACGGCCACAAGTTGTAAAGGTTGACGCCAGGAAACCACCGGTTGAAAGAAAGGCTCAGCACTCGCGGTCTGCCTCGGCTAATCAGAAACAGTTTCATGGGTTTATCCCCGTGGAATACTTGCCTCCGTTGCCCACTATTGACACCAGCACTAATCAAATAATATCTCCGTCGCAGCTGCAGACCCTGCAGACACGGACGACACAACAGGATGCGACACAACAGGGGCAAGCTCAACAAGCGCAACACGCGCAACAGTTGCAAGTACCCTCAACCCGCAAGTTGCATCCAAACGCCAGAGCCAAATCTGTGGGTGGCCATGTGCGGAAGGAGTCGTTTGGCCGCAGCAAGTCAAACGCCCAGCAGCACGGGCCGGGGCAGCACCACCACCTCCTGTCACACCCACCATTGCCCAACTCCATGTCCGATCAGAATAGCGACGAATCTGACAAGAACCGGTCAGGTGGGTTCTTTGACGATGTCAAGTTGGACGATGTCGATTACCAGGAGGTGCCACACCTCACTGAAGACCAGATTATGGACGAGTATAATAATGCCAAGCCCGGGTCGATGCCATCTATTGAGCATTGCAAGACGTTGTTCTTGAAGGGGTTTTTTAGCGTGCAAACCACATCGGCAAAACCATTGCCCGTCATTCGGTACAACATCATCAATGTGTTGAGCAAATTGGGGGTCAGGTTCCAAGAGGTTAAAGGAGGGTTTGTTTGTGCCCACACTGCGTCGTTCCAAGGTATTGCAAGCGATCCAGCTCCTGAAGAAGGCACCGTGGGCGAAGGCGCAATTGGTGAGGCGTCTCACGACACGGTGCACGATGACGAAGACGAAGAAAAGAAATTGTATGGTGATGCATTCAAGTCGACATCGTCAAATGAAGACTCGCCAAGCAAGTCGGATTCTGAGGGTACAACAACGCCCAGCAGACAACCCTCGCTCCAGGTCAACACCTCGACGCCATTGTCGCCCACTACTGCCGGAGTCAAGATGCACCGGGCGTCAAACTCAATTGGTGGAGGCAGCACGCCCAGGAGAAAGTTTTCCATTGGCCAGTCGATACTAGGCTCGTACCGCAAGAGAAATGGGTCGCAAGTCGACATGCCGCCAAACACTCCAGCTACAGCCAAGGTTACCCGCGGCTTGTATGATGAAGACGCGGGTGACCACGACGGCCACGAAGGCCACGATGGCCACGACGACAACGACGAGGACTTTGATGATGCGTTTGCATACAATGATTCGGCCGACTCGTTGAATGGATTTGTTGGCGGGAGCGACATGTTGGTGTCGTCGCGCATTGAGCAGAGGGCAAGACACCAGCGCACGTCGAGCGTGTCGAGCGCCAAGGCGCCCAAAAAGTCGCCATTAAAGTTTGAGATTCATATTGTCAAGGTGCCGCTTGTGGGGTTGTATGGAGTACAATTCAAGAAGCTTTTGGGCAATACGTGGAACTATAAAACCTTGGCGGGCCAAATATTGAAAGAGGTGAACTTGTAACGATTGCCTTTTGCCTTTTGCCTTTTCTTTTTCTTTTTGTTTACTTTATTTTGTTATTTATTCGGTATTTGATTATTAATTTAGGAAATTCTTGTTTGCTTGGTGCACTGAGTTGTTATTCCAACTGATCAAAGCTATATGCCTTTTCGACACGGGCAATTCTGATTTTGTAATGCGAGTAAAACTTTTCCCGGCCCCGTTGTTGCGCAATAAGGTGCTCGGCATTCTTTTTCCAATTGACAATACTCAACCGATCACTCCAATAACTTACAGTGATCCCCACCCGCGTATCGGGGTCGCGCGCGCCCTCCATGCCAAGAAACCCGGGCTGTTGTTGTGCCAATTGCACCATGTGGTCAGAAAGCGGGCCGTATTCAGCATCAATGTCTGTGTTGGTTATGGATGTGAATGATACAATGTAGTATGGCGGCTCTGGCGTGGATATGAGTTCCATTCTTGGTGTGGTGGGGATAAGTGTCTCAATTTTTTTTTTGTTTGGTTTGGCAATTAATGAGTCAGCGAAAATCGAGTGGGTGGAGATTGGGTATATTTAAACTGTTTTACTCAATTGAAAAAGAGCAACGTGTGTATGATAAACCTTGAATGTTTGTTTTAGAGGTTGATGATCTCAGCCAGGGATGGTTCGGCTGGAGCGGGTTCTAGGGATGGTCCAGCTTGTGCAGGCTCTTTCTCCTTCCCCTCTTTCTCTTTCTCCTCTTGCACCTCTCGTTTCTTTTCCTCTTCATCTTGTTTCTCTTGCTCCCCTTGTTTCTCTTCCTCTTCATCTTGTTTCTCTTTCTCTTCCTCTTGTTTCTCTTTCCCTTCCTCTTCGTTCTCTTCCCCCCCTTCCCCTTCCCCTTCCCCTCCCCCCTGCTCCTCCTTTGTTGGTGTTGCCTCCCACTCGGGACTTGCCAACCTCCTCCTCAACCGTTCCTCTCTCGACTGCTCCAAAAGTTGCGTTTCCCTCAACCTCTGCCTCTTTTCAAACCGCTTTTCCGCCGACAATCTCAACTCCTCGTCTTCAATCGCTTGTTGTCGCTCTAGCTCATCCTGGCGTTGTCTTTCCTTGGCCTCGAGCCGCGACGACCGCTTTCGCACCGCCATAAGACTAACGAGCTGAATCTCCCGCTTTTTGCTGCTGATAAATTTGCGCTTGTGAATTTCATTATCAAACAATTGATTGATAATTTTTGACTTTGAAAGTTGAGCATGGAGCGGTTTCAACTTGGCAACCCGCTTCAATTTGGCCAAATAGTTGCTAAATTCGTAAATGTTCTTGTACACCAATTCAAACTTGACCTTGTCGAAATCAACGTCAAATGCCGATTCCTTGAAATGGGTCTGCGGGTCTGCCGGTGCCAGCTTCCGCTTTTTCGGTATCACGAGGGGGTTTGGGGTGATGGTGCGTTTGTAGAGCCGGTCACCATCGCAGAGCAAAAAATAATCCACCCCGAAATCACCCTGGTGAATGGGACTCACGCGCAACTCATCGGCAACAAACCCCTGGGTATCCAACCAGGTTCTAAACTTGGAATATTTCAGCACGTGTGAGATCAAATCAAACAAAATGTCAAACTTGTCGGCAATCAACAAGTAATCAAACCGGGGCAAGTCGTAATCGCGCTCGTCCTGGCCCGGTTGCACGCCGCTCAAGGGCGTCTCATTTCCAAACACCTCCCTAAACTTGGTTTCAAACTCGTTAATCAGCCGCAATTTCCCCCCCACGGCCGCTGCCATCAAGTTCATCTTTAGCTTGTGGATAAACAAAACCTGCTGCATGGGTGGGTCAACGGTGGTATAGTCGGTTGTCGGGAAATGGTTCAACAACTCCAACTCAAACAAGTCGACATCAAACAACTCCGACGCGAGTTTGACATACCCGCGGAAATTGTAGAGCCAGTTGATCACATAGAGGTATTTGTACGAGCACCGCAAGTGCACAAGCGTGTCGGTTTGGTACTGGTCGGGTTGGTGGTTGGGCATGATTGCCGGAGGCAATTTGGCCAAGCTGGCGCGCTGGTCCGGCGTGCCTATTTTGAGATTGTGTATGGGGTGTCCCTCGTCATTGGCCGGGGTGGCCGACTTGCTTGCAAACACCATTGGGTAGAGTAGAGTAGAGTTTTGTGGTTTGTGGTTGTTATTGGTTGTTGAAAATTTCAAAACATCGCGTTGATTTAACAAAAGAAAAAAAGGTCGTGCTGGGGTGGATGACATTTGGTAGCGTGTGAGACTGACATGTAAAAAGAAAAACAAGAAGCAAGTTGGGGAAAAGAAGACGGGTTGGGCCTAGCAGTAGTTGACGGTGCGGGGGGGGGGGGGGTGTGGCTACCCCCCTTCACCGGTCTTTCCTTCCTCCTTTCCAATATTTCATGTTTCCCCATTTTCATGTTGTCCCATTTTCCTGCTATTTTCTCCTAATTTTGGCTCATAATAATAAAAGACATTTTTCAAGCCCAAACGCTCGCAGCTCAAGTTTAAAATTGCATGTGAAATTTGTTTAGTCTTCATTTCCGTTCCGTTATCTAATACAAATAAATACACAATAAATAAATCAGCCAACCAAAAGGAGGATGACAATGTATAGAATTGAATAACCTCAAAAAAGAGAGTCACTTTAAAGGCCCAAAATCCGTTTCAACTCGTCGTTTTTGCTCTTGATCAAAATCATCTCATTGCTGATGCGCACCAATGCATTGTGCTTTGACAAGTTGGGCAACCCTTCCTTGTTAACTCTGGCCCGTTTGCTCTTTCTCTGCTCCTCAGGAACATCGGGGAGTTTGTTAAATGCGTCAATGTCGATAATCAACTCGACGCAACGTTGGTGGGCTTGTTTACACAATTGACGGCGCTTTTGCTCCGAGTGCGAATGATTAAGACGTTTCTGCTCCACCGAGAGCAATGGCTTGTTGGATGATCTTCTCCTCTTTTTCACTGGCTTGGCCTGGTTGTGATTCTCCTCCTCCTCCTCTGATTCTTCATCTTCATAGTCGCCCGCACGCTTTCTCTCGTCGCCAGAATTTGGAGGAGTAATCAACAGCGACGACTGGGAATGATCCAGATGGTGGCTGTAAAACATATTGTTGTTGTTGTTTACGTTGTTGTTGTTTATGTTGTTGTTGTTTATGTTGTTGTTGTTGCCCTTGGTTGGGGTGAGGAGTTGGTTGTGGGGAGATACTTGTTGGTGAAACGTGCTAATTGGCTTGACGGTGGGGTTGGCAAAGGCATTGGTCAAGTCCTTCTTCAATTGGGTGGTGTCATTGCCTCTTTGCTTGACCAAATGGGGGGGTATCTTCATGGTGTGCATCTCAAACACGGGGCTAAAGTCATTATTGTCGTCATGGGCGCGCGACGTGGGCAACGAGTGGGCGCGGTTGCCGTAAAACTGCAATGGATCGCCGCTGCTGTTTGGGTTGGCCAAGTTGTCAAGAAACCTTTCAAGGGCACTAGACTCGGTGTTTGTGAAAAACTGGTCAAACTGCTCGTCGTGGTGGAGTTGGTCATTGTTGTTGTTGTTGTTGGCGGAATCAACCAACGAGTAGTTCTTGTTCAAGGCTTTGGTCATCAACGCAAGGCCGTTGGGCTCGGCGTTGAGAATCTGCTGTCTGGAAAAGGCAAACTCATCGTGGTGTAGTTGATGGAGGTGTTGTTGTTGTTGTTGTTGGTGGTGCTGTTGCTGTTGTTGTTGTTGATGGTGCTGTTGTTGTTGCTGTTGCTGTTGATGATGATGTGTGCTGTTGTTGTTGGAGTGGACCTGCGGTTGCGGTTGGGCCAAGTTTGTGGTGTATTGTTGATTCAACAGCTGCACCTTCAGCAACTCTTCGAGCGACCCCACGGCGGTCTTTTGTTGTAGGTTGCTGTACATGTCGTAAGCCTGTTCAAAGTCCATATCGGACGAGAACATATCTAGCAAGTTGAGATCAAAGTCGGTCTGGGGACGGGTGGCAGTGGATGCGGACATGTTGGGCTTAGTCATGAGAGAGAGATGGAAAGTATACGACAATGGTATAACTGACAAAGGAAGGGGGGCGGGGGGTGGGAAAAGGTGGAAAGGTTATTTAAAAAAATATGAGCAGAAAATCCCGTCCCTATTTATAACAAACGCAAGGGTTGCACAGTTCAGGTCCGTCTGGGGTATTTTCCCGTTTGTGGGTTTGTACGTTGTTGTTGTTGTGTCGGTTGTGCCTTTGTCCCTCTTCCCCCCTTTCCCTCTTTTCCTTTTCCTTTTCCTCTTTTCCTCTTTGCCTTGTTGTTCAAAGCGTCTGCCGCCCAAAGCTTAAAAAAATTCTCTTTTTTTTTTTTTTTTTTTTTTTTTTTTTTTCAGGCGAGAAAAAGGTCGTGTCTCGGGTCACTGGAAAAGTCTAAAATTTCACTACTCTTTTCTACATTGGGAAGTTTTCCATTGTGTGTTGAACGGAGGAGGAGGGAGGAGGAGTTACAGAACCAATTTGCCAGCAATACCTATCCTGTCTTGTCCTTCTCCACACGTTTATACCCCCCCTGCAGAGGTCAAGAGCAAGTAGGGTTCCCCTCTAAACTAAGGGCAAGGTTGCAGTGGTGGAATGGGCAATAGACTTCAGGCTTTCTCTTCTTTTGATTCTCCTGGATGCGCCAGGACAAAGGGTTTCTTGCCATTGCTGCACCCCACTCTCTCTCTCTTCCCCCTCCCCCTAGCGTCATCCGCCCTCTTGTCTCCGCCACGCCACCGACTGCTTTTGCCCGGCCCGTCCCCATTCTTTTCCCTCGCTCTTGTTCTGTTTTGCATTGAGGCTGCTGCGAGGAGAAGGAGTTAATGCACGGAGTGTACACCGACGGATTTAAACTGCATATAACCACCTAATAATAATACAAAGTTTAAGTCCGCCAGTGAATCATTGAATCAGTCTCTACCCCCCCCCCCTTGACAAAGAGACTTGTCAGGGCAAACACTGCCAACGGATAAAAAAAGGGAGAGGAGCGGAAGGGGCTGGTACAAGTCCAAGCCGTCTACTCGCGACATGCGGGAGTAGACTAGGAAAGGACGACGGCCCTCTCTTCCTTTCCCCCCATGTTGTAGTAACCTTGCGGAGAATGCAACCCTCGCGTCAACGACTTGGAATTTTGCAATATAAATTTTCGGTGCATCGCCTTATCCCCATTCCATCTTATTTCCTCATTTTACTAGTGGACAATTTCATTATACGATTGGGTCCAACCAACCGCCACGACCCCCTTGTTGGGGCGAGGGCGAGGGAGCGGGCGACGGCCACTTTTTGGGGCTTTCTTTTTTTCTTTTTTTTTGTGATTTTGTGACTTTTCCGTTGACTAACTCCATGGCCAAAAGTCATCCTATTCGATTCATATTGTCACTTGTGCAACACTGCAGTATTTGCACAACGCCATGCATACGTGCCATAGACGTCAACGGGCGGGTCTTGGCGACAAAAAAAAAAAAAAATATGGGACGGTTCATTCTGGTCCCGCCCCTCATTCATTCATTTCTTTTCATTTCCTTTCTTTTCTTTTCTTTTGCCTCTTTTGCCTCTAATGAGGGGAATGGGCAGAGCTTTGTTTCCAAAAGGTATACGTTCGTACGTTCCCCCCTCCCTCAGTGGGTTGAGAAGAAAACGTTTCGACTTGGCATTGACTCTTTTTTTTCCCATTCTCGATAAGAACAATCATTTTTGAAAAACGTCGCCTTTGTTGATTGTCCCTTGTTTCCTTCCACGGAAACAAGGTATGGAGATACAATACTCGCTTTCTGGCTTTACTAAATTTATCCGCCCCTGCACACAGAGTGATCTCAATCCTGCCCTCCCTCCCTCCCTTCCCCTCCTCACATTCCTCGGCCAATACGTGGGTGAAAAACATTAAAGCTTATTTATGGGAGCAAGGTTGGAAAAGCAAGGTTGGAAGAGCAAGGTTGGAAGAGCAAGGTTGGAAAAGCAAGGTTGGCTTGCCCTGGCTAAAAACGCAGGATATGGTGATCTGCAACCACCGTCTAAGGAATTCTTGCACAATTCTGGTGCCATCTTTCCAACACCTCCCCCTTGTTCCCCCCTGACGCCTGACATTTCCACTCTATTTCACTTTTTTTGCTAGTGTAGATTTCAAGGTAAGGAGGCGACCTGGACACTGAAACATGGCCATGGCTAAACCTAACTCAGACTTGTTTCAACCAACTGAAAACGCAGTGACATCAGTGTTTTGCATGAAAAGGGGGCCATTGTACATTCTGTATCTACAGCCTCACCTCTTGTCTCTCTCAATATCTCTCTCTCTCCATTCCCCAGTTTGCAAACAATGTGGGGGTGTATGCATAATGCAATGGTCCAACGAGGGGAAGCAAGCAAAAGCTAGACAGAGTTCCCTTCTTCCGGGACTTGGGAGAGGATAGACAAGTCCGAGTGTGTGGAAACAACAGTGGACCAAAGCAACACTGACGTTTGAAAAAGCATCCACTGGTTTTGGTTGTTGTTGTTGTTGTTGTTGTTGTTGTTGTTGTTGTTGTTGTTGTTGTTGTTGTTGTTGTTGTTGTTGTTGTTGTTGTTGTTGTGGTTGCTCTTCGGGTGTGCGGATGTGTGGTGAAACGACTGTTTAAACACTTTTTCAATCATAGATACCAGATATGGAAAGGTAATTCAGGAGGTCAAACGCCTGGATTAAAGGTAGACCAAACAGGCTGCTGCTGCTGCTGCTGCTGCTTCTCCTGCTGCTGCTGCTGTTGCCCATTTGTGTTGCCAAATCAATCCTCGCTGGTTGTAAAAAAAAATAAAACACTGAAAAAAAAAAACAGCAAAAACAAAAACAAAAACATCAACACAATGATCCCCCGGCTTGACGAGCACCTACCGGAGAATAAACACTTTCAAACGCTCTACATCCAGTCGAGGCCCGTATATGTGAAATCTCCCATCCATCCTGCCCCTGGCTCCAACAAGCCAGACACGGTCAAGGTCCGACATTTCTTTTTGTTGACGACGCTGGCGCCCACCAATGCGATTCTCCTTGGGATTGAAGTGTTTGTGTATTTGCAAATCTACAAGGACAAAGTCAACCAGTTTGTGTTTGTGTCGAAATGCGACACCACGGGGATTGTGCGGACCGAGTTTAGATTGAGCCCCGTGGTTGAGTGTGTGTTGCAGTACATTATCAACTATGATATAACAGATTACAAAATCAAAGCTAGGAAGAACAAAAAGATGAACATAAACGGTAACAAGTCCACACCGATGGAAAGGCTTAGGGATAAACTCGGCAATGCCAAGTTTTACAAGTCAATCCCATACTACAATGCCACCGCCGCCTCCAACCGCAACATCACATCCACTACATCGTTCCTCCCGCTTTCAAACCTTGCACAATCCACCAAGCTCTGCCTCTTTACCAAGGCATCGCCCGAATACTTGTTTCCCAACTCGTCAAAAAACAGGGACAAACACGTGATTACCGGCGACAAACTCCTTCAATGGTGGCTCCCCATAATTGACCGGCTCACCCTTGATTTTGACACGTGCAAGTTGATAATCCCTGGGGCCGACAATGGCTCAACAACTAGGTTTATTAGCAGCTTGCCGCGCTGGCGGGTGGGACACATTTTTGACACTGCCCATAACCTTGCCGTGTATTGCATCCCGTTGTTTCCTGATGATCCCAAGGGACGGTTTCTTGAGCATTTGATTGTTGAGAATCGGTACGCCACAACCAATGTGGGCCGGTTTTACCAAGAGTTGGGATACCGACAGGAATTCCGGCTCGGCGACATTGTGGGGCTCATTGGATGCGAAAGGAAGGTGCAAAAAGAGCAGCAGCAGCAGGAGGAGCAGAAACAACAACAACAGCAGGAGGAGCAGCAAAAACAGCAGCAACAGCAGGAGGAGCAGAAACAACAACAGCAGCCGCAGCAAAAACAGCAGCAGGAGCAGCAAAAACAGCAGCAGGAGCAGCAAAAACAGCAGCAGGAGCAGCAAAAACAGCAGCAGGAGCAGCAGCAGCAAAAACAACAACAAAATGGCTCTACTCACAAAGTGGTTGTGGTTTCAGTCCACCAGTACAAGCAGTTTATCCACGAGATTAAGGCAGTGAGTTATGACAATGTCGACGATGTCAAGAATCTTGTAACCAAAGGATTGCCGGCTTTTTTTGAAAAGATCCGAGTCGAGTTTGGGTACTCTGAAGTGGTTGGAACCATGAAGAGTGCCGTCACCACTGGGGAAACCGCCACTACTGTCAATATGCTTGGCGTACGAAGGAAAAAGACCAATGACGTCACTGGGTTGGTCAAGAAGAAGCGGAAACTTTGACCTGGAGGCACCTAGCCTTGTCATATGACCTGGTGGCATGTATTGAAATAGTGACGCGGCATATGGTCACAGACTACGTCACTATTTAGTCCCCTGATCAGCTGACAAGCCAGAAGGGACACGATTGGTAGCAACACGCACAAATGGCCCAGGGGGGAAAAGGGAGACACTATCTAATCTCAGTGGCAAATACGGGAAGGAGCAAAAAGAAAAGAAGAACAGAAAAAGAAAGAAAAAAAAAAAAAAAAAAAGAGAAATAGAAAATACGGAAAAGTGTTTGTGCACAGTTGATTGCAGTTATCGTCAACAGCCCAACGTGGCTGACATATCCTGGCGGTGACGGCAATACTTTCTCTCTCCTCCGCGCCCTCCGCCCCCTTGTATCACCACCCCTTGTATCTCATTCAGGCAAGGTCTAGACTCTGCTGATTTGCTGCCTTTTTTCTGGCGCCATCTTTTTTTTTGCTTCTTTTCTTTTTTAGGCTAGTGCGCCTTTTTCTTTTTTACTAAGCCAGAATTTGTGATCGACACACACAGAACAACAACAGCCTTCTCTTGTCTTGTCTTGTCTTGTCTTGTCTCCTCCTTTTTGCTCGTTCCAGTTTGGCCGGTGCATCCATCGCCCTCATCGCATCTCCCCTCTCATTGTTCACCCACACTCTCTCATCTCCACACTCTCTCATCTCCACACTCTCTCCTATTACTCCTATTCCTTTCCCTTCTCCTCTCCTCTCATCTTCTCTCCTCTTCTCCTCACCTCCCCCCCTTCTCCTCCTCATCCCCTCACTGTGGATGAAAAGGCTTGTGTTGATAGATAAGCTTCTGGGGGGGAGGGCCAAACCAGCAAAGTGTTTTTTTTGCATGACTCCTGTAGTAAACAAAAACAAAAACAAAAACAAAAAAAAACACAAACACAAAAAGTGCGTTACAAATGGGATGCTGCAAATAGGGGAACGACAAGGGTGACGTGGAGGGAATGGGAGAGAGAGCAGCAGCAGTTTCTTGGCCCTTTTCACCAAATGGAGGTGGTTGGG
>JAKTZW010000445.1:0-24333 GCA_030579015.1 Zhuliangozyma blackwelliae | reverse complement strand
TTTTTTTTTATTTGTTTGTTTTTCTTGTTTTGGGATTCACAATACTAACAATCATCTTTAGGGTCTTTGGGTCGGTTCCAGTATTGCTTTAACGACATGTGGTCCTGCCAGTTTGTTTCTCTCGTACCTTGTCATGTCCACCGTGGTGTACTTTGTCATGCAAATGTTGTGTGAAATGACGGTGTTTTTGCCATTGCCCGGTAACGGGCCGCAGGCTTTTCTCAACGACTACTTGTCGCCCTCATTTGGCTTTGCCCTCGGATACAACTACTGGTATGCCTTTAGCATATTGGTGGCGGCCGAAGTCACCGCCGCTGCCATTGTCATTGAGTACTGGACAACCAGC
This sequence comes from Zhuliangozyma blackwelliae, assembly GCA_030579015.1. Classification (NCBI taxonomy): domain Eukaryota; kingdom Fungi; phylum Ascomycota; class Pichiomycetes; order Serinales; family Debaryomycetaceae; genus Zhuliangozyma; species Zhuliangozyma blackwelliae. The sequence continues at coordinate 23,987 of JAKTZW010000445.1, read as the reverse complement.
GTCAATATCGCCGTGTGGATCACCATCTTGCTTGCGGTTATAATTGCCTTGAACATGATCTCGGTCCGTTTCTTTGGCGAGGCCGAGTTTTGGTTTGCTTCCATCAAGTTGATTGCCCTTACCGGTATGATCATCTTGGGCATTGTCTTGTTCTTTGGCGGCGGTCCCAACCACGACAGGTTGGGGTTCCGCTTCTGGAAGCACAGTCCGTTCAAGTCACACTTGGTGGCTGGCGCCACCGGCCGGTTCTTGGGGTTCTGGACCGCGGTCATCAAATCGGGCTTTGCCTTTATCACCTCCCCCGAGTTGGTGTCCACTGCCATTGGCGAGGCCAAGAACCCAAGACCCAACGGCGCCAAAGCTGCGCGCCGTTTTATCTGGCGGTTGGTGTTTTTCTACGCTTTGGGAACGTTGGTTATTGGTGTTATCGTGTCGTCCAATGACCCCAAGTTGATTGGGGGCGGCTCTGACGCCTCTGGCTCTCCCTTTGTTATTGGCATCCAAAACGCCGGCATCTCGGTGTTGAACCACATTATCAATGCCGTCATTTTGACCTCGGCCGCTTCCGCCGGAAACAGTTTTCTTTACTCGTCCTCGCGGGTGCTTTTCTCCATGGCCCAGAACGGCAACGCACCCAGAATCTTTGCCAAGGTTAACCGGTTCGGTATCCCCTACTTTTGCGTCGCCGCCTCGTCTTGCCTTGGCTTTTTGGCGTACTTGAATGTCTCCTCCGCATCCGCTGACGTGTTCAACTGGTTCTCCAACATCACCACCATCTCCGGGTTCCTTGCCTGGTTGTTCCTCTCCTTTGCCTACTTGAGATGGAGAAAGGCCATTGAATTCCACGGCCTTTCCGACCGCGTGCCCTACAAGTCTCCCTTCCAGCCATACGGCACCTACTATGTCATTTTCATGATGACGGTCATCACCATCACCAATGGGTACGCGGTGTTTTTCGACTTTAAGATTGGCGACTTTTTGGCGGCTTACATCACGTTGCCCATTCTTTTCTTTTTATATGCTGGTCATAGATGTTACGATTACTTTGTCAAGGGAAACAAGAGATGGTTGATTCCTATTGAGGAGATTGATTTGGTTAGTGGGTTGGACATGGTTGAGGAGGAGGAGTTGAACTATCCGGAAAGAAAACCAAAAAACTTTGCCCAAAAGGCGTGGTTCTGGTTGGCCTAGTGTATGTGTGTACTATATTTATCAAACTATTTACTTTTTGTGGCCTGTGCTGTTGTATCTTCTACTTCTGTGGTGTCTTTTACTGCTGTTGTATCCTTTGTTACTGTATCCTTTGTTACTGCATCCTTTGTTGCTGTATCTTCCGCTACCATGTCTTCCTCCTCATCTCATCTAGAATGAAAAAAAAAAAAAAATTAACGACGAAACCAAAAAACACTCACCATCAACCATGTCTAGTTTAGCGTCGCAGTTAAAGTCCATTAGTGACAAGACCGCTTCTGTCGCTTTGGATAGAAAGACGCGCTCAAAGATCCACTCGAGATCGCTCATCTTTGACCCCAAAGAAGCATCCACCCAAGACTATGAGTATATCCACCAAATCGCATTGGAAGGGTTGGACGACTTGTGCAGCTTGGACCCAAGATTCAATAGGTTTAAACAAACATTGTTTTCCGATGAATCCATTACATTGGACAGGAACTTGCAAACACAAGACGTCACGGCCCAGTTGAACAAGAATATCGATGCCTTTTTGACCCTCGCTGGCCCATACTACGCCTTGACCCCTACTCTCAAGGCAGTGGAGTGGTTGGTGAGAAGGTTCCAGGCCAACATTTTCAACGCCGAGCTATTGATCCTTACCTCGTTGCCCTACCACCACCAGCCCGTGTTTGTCAAGATCTTGAATGTCATACCAAAGGCAAACCTCCCCGCAATCTTTGCATGGGTGTCTGGGTACAAGGACTTGCTAAAGGCGCCACCGGCGTCCTCGATCCTCAAGGCGTTCTACAACGACTTTGCCTTGTTCAAGTTTTACAGCATGTTTTTGAACGAACAAGTCAAGAACCACACCGTGTACAAAGAGCAGTTGGTGTTTTACTTGTCAAACACGGTGCAGGTTCTTGCATCCTACGCCAAAAACACTGAGGAGTTGAATGAAAAGCATATCCCGGTGGTGCTCGAAACCGTTGGCTCTATGTTGTTGCCACAGGGTGGCGAGTCGAGGTACTCGTCCTCAATCAGCTCCGATCTAAAGTTGACGAGCTATTCGGTTGTGTCGGTGTTGGCCTCAATCGTTCCATTAACCACCGAGTTGCTCAAGACCTTGACCGAGTCGATTTTGCAGGACAAGGACGCCCTTAATGCGCACTTTTTGCAGCCCACATTGATTGTGTTGGGCCAATTGTGGAACCATTACCAGGGCGATTTTGCCGCGTTTGACTGCTTTACAAACTTGCCTCTTGCGGCATTGACTCCAGCGGTGTTGGATGCAGTACAGGGGGGACACTACAAGATTGGCAAGTTTTTGGCCTTGTACTTTGTCTCGACATTTCCTGCCATTGACTCTTTAAAGTTGTTAAACTACATCCCATTGGGGAGCAGCCCGGCGTTGTTTACCGCCGTGGCCAAACTTGCCTTGAGCCAGTCTCGCACCACCGACGCTTCTACCAGATTGCTCATTGTCAAGATTTGCCAGTTGCTCTTGGCCACCAATGCAGAATTGTTTCACCTGACGCTTGCTGCAGAACAAACGAAATTGGACGACTTGGAGTTGAGATTGATGACATTGATTGGGGAAAAGAAAGACCACCACGACGTTGAGTTTGATGCCGAGGATGAACGCGAAGACGACGAGGAGGAGGAGGAGGATGGCGACGTCGAAATCGATGGTGCCGAAACCAGCGACACCGTTGCCAAGGTTGATTTCGCCAGCTTGCGTGCCAAGGCAGACTCGTATTTCAATACTGAAAATGATAATGACAAGGAGTTTTCCGTTTTGCTTTCCGCCTTGTCCAACGTCTTAGCCTCCATTGGCATCAAGAGCCAGCGAGCAGTGATTTCCTTGTTTTGCAACAAGGTGTTTGCCCAACCCGAGACTGGCGTGACCTTTGTAACACGTCTTGCTCTCACGCCAGCCCTTCCTTTATCAATCAGAATTTCCAGCATCAAGGCGCTCAAGAGATTGATCAAGGAGATTGGCAATGGATCCACCGACTTTTACTTGCTTGTTCCCATCTTGCTATTGGGGATGGGTGACGAGTCCAGGGCCATTAGGTCCGGCTTTGCTCAGATTTTGAGGTTGGTGCACGAAATCACCAGCGACATACACAAGGATAAAAAGAAAAAGGTCAAGTCGACACTCTTTTTAGAGGACCAGATATACGGCGGGTCGCTCACCCCACCGGAGAAGCGTGCCATCATCCCGCCGCAGGATGCGTTGTTCTTGACCAACTTGCTCACAACGGGCGACTTGCTCCACGATGCCGTGCTCGACCCCGCTCGGATCAACAACATCTTGTTCAACAATGTCTTTGTCGCAGTCAAGTCGGGGCAAAAAAAGTTTGGCGCCTTGATTTTAAAGACATTTATTCTCAACCAATGGGCATTGCCATTCTGGCCCCTTGTCCTCAAAGCCCGGGCCTGGAAAATCGTGGCCAACCAAAACGCCAAACAGGGCACCGACGACCGGTTCTTTTTTATCAATGACTTTAGAAGCTACTTTAATAAGCGCGACGAGTGGTTTGACCAAGCAGCCGCGGCCAAGGTGGATCTTTTGGACGATTTCGAGCAGGCAATTGTTGGCTTGGTGGGCGGCACTCCGTCTACTGAAAAGAATGCCGCCAAGGAGTCCGACTGGTTGTGTCAGGCCTTGGACTCCAAATCTCCTGCGTTGCAAGCGGCTGCTGCTGCTCGGGTAACGACAATTTTTGCCCAATTCAAGTCCATTGACGCCAGAATGAAGATTATCAACAACTTGGTGGACTCGTTGGTTAGTGAATGCGACATTGACTTTGACCCTATGGCCATTTTGCAGGAGATTTACATTGACCACGACTTGTTCTTGCAGGCATTGAGCAATGTGCAAATCGGCGACCAGATGCCCGAGCAGGGTATTGCCAAGAGGAGAAGGAGGTCGTCCAACTCCACCAAGCAGGCCATGGTCCGAGACGAAGTCAACAATTTGGCATCCACCCATTTGAAGCGGTTAACCTTTTTGTTGGATGTGTTGGAATCCACATTGAGACGGAAACGGAAGAGTGGGGTGGAAGCCGACGTGGCGCGCCCGGACTTGCTCAAGGTGTTGTTCAAGATCTTGACCGATTTGGACTACTTGGGCAACGACGGCAATTTGCCCGTGTTGTATACCCAGGAAACGCTTGCCACGTGTATGTTGTTGAGCATCGTGGCCATGAAGGAGAGCCAAGAGCAGTTCAAGTTTGACTCCAACTCCATCCGGGCCGATTTGATTGTCAACTCCATTAGAGCCTCGCAGTCACCCCAAGTGCAGAACCGGTTGTTGTTGGTCATTTCCGAGCTTGCCTCCTTGGCGCCAGAGATTATCTTGCACTCGGTGATGCCAATTTTCACGTTTATGGGTGCGCATACTATCCGCCAAGACGACGAGTTTTCCAACTCTGCCTTGCAACAAACGGTGGCCAAGGTGGTGCCTGCATTGGCGGCCAGCGGGTCCTCTGTCAGCAACGAGATTGAGTTTTTATTGACCAGTTTCGCGGCGGCTTTCCAGCACATTCCGCGCCACCGCCGGGTCAAGTTGTTTGTTTCGTTGACGAGGACTTTGGGGTGCCGCCAATCGATGCACGCCATCCTCTTTTTGATGGCGCAGCAGTATGCCAATAGAACCACCAAGGACTCCCGGGAGGCCATTGTCGAGTTTGTGGAAAACTACTTGCGGCAGTTTTCTGCTGGCGAGCAATTGTACGGAATCGCCGAGTTTACCAAGTTGTGGGACCAACTCCCAGTCCAGCAATTGGAGGCTGGGTCCGAAGAGTATGAAGAGTTGAGCACGAGACCAATCTTTGGTGCCTCGGTGGTTGCATTGTCGGGCGATGAGTTGGTCGAGTTGAAGCGCAGCATGTTGCAGTTCTTGACAACCATATTGCGCATTGATCCTCGGCTCGACGCATCTTCGCTCAAGACAAAGGTGGCGATTGTGTTGTTGGACGACAGTGTTTTACAATCCGAGCAGGAGTTTGTGTTGCTGCAGTTCCGCAACCTTTCGTCGTTTGCCTTGTTGGGGTTGGACAAGTTTACAAACGTCTTCAAGGACCAGGAGATCTGCATCAGCTTGTACGAATTGTTGTCTAGCCTGTTGGGCTTGTTGCCGCTAAACTACTTTGTCGACTCCATTGTGGACTCGCTAGACGTGGCCAAGTTGTCGGATGCATTGTCGATCAAGGTTGCAAGAAACTATGCCATTTTGGCTGCCAGAAAGTTTGACGCCGAATTGAGCAGCTCCAACATTGACGGCGTGATTTGTGACTCGGTGTTGAAAAAGTTGTTGCCCGTTTTAGTTGGTGGTATTGAAAAGAATATCGATGTTGAATTGCAGCAAGCGTACTTGGACGCGTTCTCCACGATTGTCACCAAGTTTGGCACCTCCACGCTTGTTGAAGCAGGCGACACCTCCAAGGTGTTTATCGAGGCATTGAACATCATTACAACGGACCGCGGGTTGTTGAGCGAACAGCCAGAAACCATTGTGTCGTCGATCAATGCCATCACCAGTGTTGTCAATGTTCTTGGAGTCAAGACGCTTGGTTTGTTTCCCAAGATTGTTCCCCCAACATTGAAGATTTGGGAACGCACTTGTGAGGCTTCTGGTGCTGGTGCTAAGGCTGGTGCTGATGCTGATGCTGATGCTGATGCTGGTGCTGATGCTGATAACGATAGTTCTGCCAAATTATTGCAAGCATCGGTTCTTATCTTGCTTTCGTGCTACATCAAAAAGATCCCCGCGTTTATGACCACCACCTTGGACTCAATCTTGATCACCATCTTGTCCAGCGACTTGATTGAAAATGAGGTTAGGTCCGCCGTTTTGGGGCTCATTGTAGAGCACATGGACTTGGCGCAAGTGTTAAAGTCGCTTTGCACCATCTGGACGGTGAAAAAGTTTTACGAAAACAACAACTCCGGGAACCTTGGCTTGTTCTTGAACACCATGCAGTTGACTATTGACAAGATGGACAAGAAGGCCGCCACCACGCAGGCCACGGTGTTTATCAAGTGGTTGATCAGCGCGTTTGAGTTTAGACAGTACTCGGAGGACGAGGGCGACAAGTTTGACAACAACACGGTATACCGGTTGGAGAGCTCGTTCCATACGTGTGCCATTGCTTACGTTATGAAGTTGAACGACAAGTCGTTCCGGCCATTGTTTGCCAGCTTGGTGCGGTGGGCCGTTTCGGGAGAGGGCGCCACGTTTGCCAGCAGCGAAGTTGCTCGTTTGTTGGCGTTTTTCAAGTTTTTCAACAAGTTGCAAGACCAGTTAAAGAGCATCATCACGTCGTACTACTCGTACTTGCTTGACCCCACCGCCGACTTGTTGGCGAGGTTTGCCCGGGGCGACTTGGAGGCCGTCAGTTTGCGGAGAATTGTGTTGATCTCCCTTGCCACCTCCTTCAAGTTTGACCAAGACGACTACTGGTCGCAGCAAGGGCGGTTTGAGAGTATTGCCCAGCCATTGTTGGACCAGCTCTCCAACATTGAGGACGCCATTGGCAAGTTTTTGGTCAAGGCCATCAGCGCCTTTGTCGCCAATGTCTCGTCCGAGGAGTACAACGAGACATTGGTGCACGGGTTGATCAAGCACGTTTCAAACAGCGAGAGCAACTCAACAAAAATATGGACCATCCGGTCGCTCAAGACCATTTTCCAAAAGATGGGCGACCAGTGGTTGTCGTACTTGCCCACATTGGTGCCATACATTGCCGAGTTGTTGGAAGACGACGACGAAGAGGTTGAGATGGAGGTCAGAAGCGGGTTGGTCAAGGTGATTGAAAACGTTTTGGGCGAACCTTTGGATAGATACTTGAGTTAGAATGTGTGTGTGTATTGTTGTTTGCCTTTTGGATCTAATGTCGTGTACCGTGGTCCAATTGGTGGAGAAGTTTCTTTACGATTCTATACACCAAAGTAGGGGAAGCAGAAAAATTTTCCCATTCCCCTTCCCATTCCCCTTCCCATTCCCCCCATCACCATCTTCATCTTCACCACCACGAAGTAACAAACAACAACAGTTTCAACAATGGTATGTATTTCTGCAGCACAAACCAATGTTTACAGTTTCAAGAGGTTTCCCCGATGCTAACTTTCCTTCCCCTTCGCCTTGTAGTCCCTTTTAAAGTCCGCTCAATCCCTCAAGCCATTGTTTGACCGTGTCTTGGTCCAAAGGTTGAAGCCAATCACCAAGACCGCCACCGGAATCTATATCCCTGAAAAGAACCAGGAAAAGTTGAACCAGGCCACTGTCATTGCTGTTGGCCCAGGTGTGACCAACACCACCACCGGCGAGGTCATTCCAGTTTCCGTCAAGGCTGGTGACAAGGTGTTGTTGCCCTCCTTTGGCGGCAACCCCATCAAGGTCAACAACGAAGAGTACTTGTTGTACACCGATAAGGAACTATTGGCCAAGATTGATGAGTAAGTGACGTCCAGCGTCCCTGGCTGCGTGCGTGCCAAAGGGGTCCGGGCGTGGCCCCAATACCGGTCAATAGAATCTTGTAAATAAAAAAAAAGAATAAATGAATGTAACGCAGTACTGCTACCTTTGACACACGGAGTATGTTGGGTAGAAGTGGAGTTGGCCACCATGGGGGTAGATCTACAGTATGTGTACCTTCTTGGCATACCTCGAGTGAGTCAAAAAAAATACACACACACACCAAAGCCTGAGCAAACTCAAATGTGAGACTAAACCAACCCAAAAAAAAAAAAAAAAAAAAAAAAAAAAAAAAAAGATACCAGGATCATCCCCCCCCCCTCCCCTCTACCCAGCCACAGCAATCCAATATCAGGACACCTTCCTCAGCGCCATACAACCACTCCATAGACACATATACACATACATAAATACAACACACACACATAAAACACACCACCATGTCTGCTCCACAAATCAGCAGCAACGGCCGCTTTGCGCAGTTCAAGTTGGTGTTGCTTGGGGAAAGCGCAGTGGGCAAGTCGTCCATAGTCCACCGGTTCGTCAAAAACACATTCGACGACTTGAGAGAGTCAACCATTGGGGCAGCGTTCTTGACCCAGACCATCACCATACCTGAGAGCAACACCACTATAAAGTTTGAGATATGGGACACTGCTGGGCAGGAACGGTACAAGTCGCTAGCACCAATGTACTACAGAAACGCCAACGCCGCCTTGTGCGTGTACGACATCACCAGCCGCAACTCGTTCAGCAAGGCGCAGGACTGGATCAAGGAGTTGAAGAAGCAAGCGCCCGAGGGTATAGTGATTGCCCTTGTGGGCAACAAGAGCGACTTGAGCGACGAGAGAGAGGTTGACCCAGCAGAGGTGGACGAATATGTGCAGCAACAGGACAGCAGCGATGGCTCCAGCATCATCACCGCCGAATGTTCCGCCAAGTCGGGAGACGGTGTTTTGGATGTTTTTGACAGAATAGGCAGGGCTTTGCCGTTGCAAGAGGAAACCGGTTCGAGGTCGAGACAGGCTGGCGGGGGCAGGTCCACTGGCGTTGACTTGAATAGACCAAGGAGGGCACAAGCACAAGCAAGCTCGTGTTGTTGATATGCTTGCTTGCTGATTACTGTTTTGCCTTTTGCTACCGTTTGTTTTGCCTTTGCACCATCACCATCTCACTTTGTCAAAATCACCCACTTTTGCTGCTTCCCCCCCCCCCCTTGCTATCATTGTTTGTTTCCTTGGTTTTTTGTTTCCTTGTCTTTTCTACTTTTGCTCAGGTGCTTGCTTTTGGCCCATCCCAGGTGTGTACAATTACATAACAAATACATTTAGTTATCCCAAAGGCAAGACAGCCAATAAGGAAACCAAACCAAACCAAACCAAACAACTCGGGGTGAGCAATTGTATCACGTGATCATTCACCTGCATATAATCTCTAGAAAACATATTTTGTGCCTCGCACGCCACACATGCCACCACAACCATCGAGTGAAAAAAATTTTTCGTGCTGCCATTCTTTTTCACAATTTCTTCTCTTCTTCTCCTCTTCATCACCATACACATTACAATGTCTGCTAGACCACAAGTTTCCGTCATCTCCACCAAGGGAGAACAAACCTCTACCCAATTACCTTTGCCAGCTGTCTTTGCTGCTCCAGTCAGACCAGACTTGGTGCACTCTGTCTTTGTCAGAGTCAACAAGAACAAGAGACAAGCTTACGCTGTCGCTGAAAACGCCGGTCACCAAACCTCGGCTGAGTCCTGGGGTACCGGTAGAGCTGTTGCCAGAATCCCAAGAGTTGGTGGTGGTGGTACCCACCGTTCTGGTCAGGCTGCTTTCGGTAACATGTGTAGAGGTGGTCGTATGTTTGCTCCAACCAAGACCTGGAGAAGATGGAACGTCAAGGTTAACCACAACGAAAAGCGTTACGCCACCGCTTCTGCCATTGCTGCTTCCGGTGTCACCTCTTTGGTTTTGGCCAGAGGTCACAGAGTTGAGCAGGTCAAGGAGTTGCCATTGGTTGTTTCCTCCGACTTTGAGTCTGTCACCAAGACCAAGGATGCCGTTGCTGTCTTGAAGGCTGTTGGTGCCCACAAGGACGTTGTCAAGGTTATCAAGTCCAAGAAGTTGAGAGCCGGTAAGGGTAAGTTGAGAGGTAGAAGATTCACCCAAAGAAGAGGTCCATTGGTTGTTTACGCCGAGGACAACGGTATCGTTAAGGCTTTGAGAAACGTTCCTGGTGTTGAGACCTCCTCTGTCAAGCACTTGGGTTTGTTGCAATTGGCTCCAGGTGCCCACTTGGGTAGATTTATCATTTGGACCCAGGGTGCTTTCGAATCCTTGGACTCTGTCTACGGTTCCGACTCCACCAAGTCCATCAAGTCCAACTACACCTTGCCATCCAACATCATCTCCAACACTGATGTCACCAGATTGATCAACTCTGCTGAAGTCCAATCCGCTGTCAAGCCAGCTGGCCAAAACTCCACCAAGAGAACCCACGTCTTGAAGAAGAACCCATTGAAGAACAAGCAAGTTTTGTTGAGATTGAACCCATACGCCAAGGCCTACTCTGCTGAAAAGAAGGGTTCCATCAAGGTTGAGCAACCAAAGACCAAGCCTTCCAAGGGTCAATTCGGCCAAGTCTTGAAGGACTAAATGGGTGCGTGTGTATAGGGAATTTTTATTTCTAATATATCATCATCTACCAATGTCTAATCTCTGTTTTACTACTGTCTAACCTTTGTCTAATCTCTGTCTATCCTCTGTTCTGCTACTGTCTAACCTTTGTCTATCTTCTGTTCTGCTACTGCCTATGTTCTACCGGTGCTTGCTTTTTGTGTCGGCCAGTTGTATAGGGCAAGCGCGATGCCAATGGCCGATAGGCCGCACGAGTAGTAGACATCGGTTACTGCGCCCGGCAGGACATGGCCCACCTGCCACAGGTAGATGGCAATCAAGACCACGTTTGTAAGAAACATACCGAGCCGGTCCTGCTCCTGAAAAAGGCAGATTCCAACAAAGTGCGAAATCAACCAGGTGACGGAGCTGGGGTAGTAGACGGCGGCGAGCGCGACGCTGGGGTAGTAGATGTAGACAAAAGGGTGCGTTTGTGTGTCCATGTCGCGAGGTGTTTGAAGTCACAGCACCAGCAGCACTGTGTTTGTGTTTGTGTTGTATGTGTTGTGTGTGTGTCTGTGTGCATGTTGTTTTTTTATGCAACGCACACGTGCAAGTTGTTTGTTGGAAGCCGGTGTTTGCAAAGTGACACAAAGTCGTCTCGCTATTTGCAGCGAGAAGAAAAGGTTAAAAAAAGTACGGTGTGTATAATGGTATTTGATTTTAAATCTACTAATTAAGGGGGTGGACATTGAGTCTGAAGTAGTAGCCGGGGTCGTTCTGCAGCACGATATTGCCTCTTGGCGAGTATTCGCACGCAACCCATATCCGGTATGGAGAGCTGGGGCAATTGACGAACAGGCATCCCACGCTGGTGGTTGAGCTCCAAACCACCTGGGTAAAGTGAGAGGTGCTACTGCTGAACTGGGGGTCATTCCAGTTGTAGTCCTTGATTTCGTCGTACCAGGCTTGGGTTGGGTTCTGGTATCCAATGGCCAAGTTCTCTCCGTATGGGCCGTTGGAGTGCACCAAGCTGAGGTTGCTGCAATCAACCGCTTTGGCACCATAGTTGGCGGCGTACTCAGCCAACTCGTTGGACCAGACTAAGGGAGGGGTATTTTGGTGGAGCGCTCTGAGTCTGTTGTGTTCGGAAAGCATACTTTCGGCCCAGGCAGCGTTGGTGGTGGGGACCGTGTCGTCGGCACTCGAGGAGGGGGTATCACTCGATGACGAGGGGGATCCACTACTCGACGAGGGAGCACCCGATGTGGGGGCACTAGATGTGGGAGCGCTCGATGAGGGGGTTTCACTACCAGACGAGGCAGCACCACTGGATGGGGAGGAGGCACTCGAGGAGGGAGCTTCACTGGATGAGGGAGCTTCGCTACCAGATGAGGGAGCTTCAGTGCCAGGAGAGGAGGCACCACTCGACGAGGGAGCTTCACTACCAGATGAGGGAGCTTCAGTGCCAGAGGTTTCACTCGATGAGGGTGAGCCTGATGCGTCAGTGGCACCGGTTGAAGGGGCATTGGATGTGTTAGAGTTGTTGGAAGCGGATGGTGCACTTGAGGCGTTGGAAGTGGATGGTGCAGTTGCGGAAGTTAAACTGCCGGAGGTGTTTGAGGTGGTGGGGGCATTGGAGCTGTTGGGGGTGGAAGAAGGTGTGCTTGGCGTGTTTGATGTGTTTGAACCCTCTTCAGTGTCGGATGTGAGTGAAGCGCTTACAGTGGCGGCAGAGGTTGGGTTGCCTGCTTCCCACCCTGGTGGTGGCCCATTGACAGTGGCGATAAAGGTGGTGGTGAACAAAACAGTGTTTGTAGTGTGTGTGACCCACTCTGTTTGGGTGGGGGCCGTGACAAACTCGGTGAAAATCAATGGTGCAGCATCTGCCGTGGCCACAAGAGCAGCCGCGCCAGCGAGCAAGGTACTTGAGAACTTCATTAACGACTACTGGGGGTTTGGGTGGGTACGGGGAGGTAAATGAAATTTACATCGACGCTGTAAAAGCGGAATTAACAAGTTGTATTTATACTGCCAGCTCGGTAACACCCGCCGTTTCTCCAGCCAGCGGGGCCTGGTCAAATGTTGAAGAAGAATGCTTTGTTCCCCCCCTCTTGTTTGTCCTTTTTTTTTTTTTTTTTTCTTGTTTGTTTTTTTAGCTCCTCTTGTATTTTGCAATCATTTACGGAAAAGACGCAACCCAAAAGGATTGGGCTCCCAACCTGAGCTGAGCACATGCTCAAGGGGCAAAAGGAAAAGCAGCGTCGTTGCCATGGTCTATATCCATTGGGTCTCGACTTTGTCAGCAGTGACGGGTATTCTCATGACTAAACTAATGCATCTGCCAGTTGATGATGAACGTCTGATCCCAGGCACACTATTCAATGCTGATCTGTGCTTGCTTGGAGGCCCATTGGAGATTCGTGCTTGTTGGGTGGCTCTTTTGGGAATGGCAACAACGTGGTGTGTTTCGCATCCAGCAACAACAAAAACAAAGAGGGGGGAGAAGGCGAGAAGGCGGGAGGAGATTTCGATCGGGAAAGACTATTTTCTGGTGCTGGTGCATTGTTCTCAAAGGTTGCAGTCCGCCCACAAATTTCATTTCATTTCTCCATGGTTTGGACTCTTTAGTCCTGGGTTGGGCTCCCTTCTCTTTGGGTTCTGTTCTCTTGGGTTCTCCTCTCTTGGGTTCTCCTCTCTTGGGTTCTCCTCTCTTGGGTTCTGTTCCCTTGTGAATTGTTGCGTCCACCTTCTGGCATCTGATTTTTGATGTTGCTGGTGCTGGCTATAAGAAAAAAAAAAAGGTCTTGGCCACAGCAACGAAACACGCCACTACATTAAAAGAGGAACGGGGGGGAGGGTGAAACGAGGGTGAGATGAGAGTAAAACGAGGGTGAGATGAAAGTGAAATTGGGGTAAGGCGATAATGGGATAATGGGATAATGGAGGGGGGAGAGGGGGGGGGGGAAGTAAAAAATTGCAACATGAACTGGTGCGAACAATGCACCGCCTCTAAAGTTCTGGCTTGCCGTGGAAACCATCGAATAAAAAGTTGTGAATTATTTTGTTGGTTATGATACACGCTGGTTAACTGAAATCATAGCTGTGCAAGCATCCACCATCATAACCACATACAGCCACACAATGAAATTGTTTGGATTCCTACAAACTGTGGAAATGTCAGTAAATACAAGCATGCTTGGCTTTAAGAACTAAATAACCACCTTCCCCCTTCCCCTCCCCCCTTATCCTTCTCCGTCTCCTTCACCTACTCCTTCTCCTTCACCTACTCCTTCTCCTTCTCCTTCTCCTTCTCCTTCTCCTTCTCCCTCACTGTAAAACACCAGGGAACCTAACGCTTGGTTAGACCATCGTGGTCTCAACCATCCGGACGTACCGTATGGCATCGCAACTGCAGCATGAGATGTTTTCTTCCCTTCTCTTCCCACGGATGTACCTCCGTTGCAATATCCACCGATGCAACGATGCCGTCGCCACAAAGCACAGCCCTATCTCCAATTATTTTCAAAATTACAATTGTCAAGAGATCAACTGTGGCAGTGACACTGGTACTGACACTGACCCTGACACTGGACTAACACTGACACCATAAACCGGATCAGCCTTCTCTACTCAAAGCACGCCACGCTGAGTAGACAATAACGCGATACTGGCTCTCTATTGTTTACACAACCAAAGCTGGCGCCTGGTTATGTGCTGGATTAAAATCGTTCTATTTCTCATCTATGACATTATTCTTCCCCATCAGGAAGCTATTAGCCAGCAAACAGAAAGTGACACAAAAATAAAAAAGGTCGTGCGTTTTGGCAGAGAGCACACGCACGCACACGCGCACGCACACGCGCACACACACACACAAGGTCTAGAACTATTGATAGTAGCCCCTGCCCGTTATATTGAAAGTAGCCCATGCCTGCTATAAATGCGCCTGTGCCACCTTCTCATGCACTCTTGACCAGGTTGGCATTCCCCTCATTTCATATCGATTGCCCACTTTGGAAAAGACTGGCTAGGTTTATCCATTCTCATAATTGCAAATACCAACCACTCTCCACCCAGGCAAGAGGGAGAGATAAAGCTAAAACAATAGATTCTAGCTACTCTCTCTCCCCCCACAGGACAATTGGTCTCTGGATTGTTTGTGTGTCCCTTTTGCACCCACCCCTGCGCTACCATGTTACCACACACGTTACCCGGATACTTCTGGAGCAATTCAAAACAAAAAAAAATAGGGGAAGGTCGGCGAAATCGGCCCGGACAAAAAAAAATACATAAAAACACACTAATTTAAGCCCGCCCAGCACGTAGAAAGAGCCATATCGGCAAGTGCAATAGAGTCGGATCATACCCATGGTGAATCTGGCGCCCTTAGATCTATCTTGTAACCAACCAAAGGTTTTGAATGGTTTTGGGTGTAAATATTACTGGTGTCTACATTTTGCATCCTTTTATACGTAAATCTTGGTGAAATATGAAGAAAGAAAAAAAGAAGAGCAAACGAAAGTGAGATGATGTTTCTGACTTGACGGGAAGAGCAATAAAACTAGTCTGAGTTGTTGTTGAGACATGCGACTAGGCGTGACTGCAATAGTCCACTCCCTGAATCGTGCTAGCACTTCCAATATTGCGTTTCTTTCTTTCTGAGTGATACATTCCACCACCACACTACCTTTGACTTTACTCAACTGTACTCAACTACCCTTTCCCTACCAAGCTCTCCCTGTCTCCACTCAGCTCAGCTTTCCACTCCAGCATTGTGTCTCACTCTCTCTGTGTGTCTCTCTCTCTGTGTGTGTGTGTGTGTGTGCGTATATTACCTTCCCCACCAGCAATTAAGTCAGACACATAATAAACACAAAAGAAATCACAACTCCCCGTGTATCCGACAGACAATTTTTCAGGTAATTTTAATCTCAACGCGGACACCCTGGAGGATTATTCTATACGAAGAAATCGACACACCACCCACACAGCTTCTCCCACCTCACATCTTTACCAGTACCACATCAACACCTCACATCTTTACCAGTACCACATCAACACCTCACAAGTGCCTCACAAGTGCCTCATCAGTGCCGTTACCACCCCATCGTAGTAAGCGTTTCTTCTCACCATGTTCAAAAACTTGAGAAAAAGGGCCCTGGTATTGTCGATAACCTCCACGCTGTCGCAGCAAAGCACAGCATCGACATCGTCAGTGGTAACCAACTCCGAGTACAACTACGACAAGATATTAGCACAAGTGTACGACTTTGAAGTTGCCCTCAGAGCCATGGATCATTTGTTGGACGACCGCACTGAGCAAGGCACCGAGATTTTGCGTGTCGAAGCAGCAAAGGAAACAAAGACGGGACAGCCCCACGCCATCTTCCCCCTAGCCCTTGGGGTGATGGAATTTATAGAAGCCACGTTGGGCTTTGAGCCCGACGTTATGTCAAAGGCCCACAAGACGTTGACCGAAGCCGAAAATGCATCGTTGAACAACTCCAAGTACAATGTCAAGCACCTGTTGGCAACGTCCCACATCTACCCCCCAGGGACCGAGTTCCAAGTCACTTATGCCGAATCTACCTTGTTGAATGCGCTCTTGATGTTGTTGACGGAAAACAACGGGATGGTGGAGAGCGCCAAGGCGCTTTTCAAGTTGCGCAAGGCATACCAAACATTGGATGCCGTGTACAAGCGCATCAAGGAGCTGGAGCCGGTGTTTAACAAAAACTTGCAACGGTTAAGAAAAGAGGCAGCATTGGCTGCGTGCCAATCGGCGTCGATCTCGGGCACAAAGCAGACTATTGGAGGCGGGATAATATCGTTGCCGAACCATTCCATCAGCACTGTTGATCTCCCCGGGTACTCATCCAGCTCTAGTGCCAGCTCCACATCCTCGTTGCCACAGGACATTAAGCTCATCAAAGATTTGGAAAAGATCTACTTGATGCGTAAGGCAAGGATTGAAGGAACAAACTTGGGCCAAAACACCGAGCCCGTCAACTTGTTTCATGATCTGGCATCGTCCGTCACTTTGGCCAAGCTGCTGCAGCAGCAGCCTCAACAGCAGCAACATCTGCCTCAACTGCCTCAGCAGACAGAGCAGGAGCCAAACTCGGACGCAGAAGAAGATGACGAGGAGGAGGAGTTTTCTGACGCCATGGACCATTTGGAGCTCGGCGACGCCAACCCAAACTTGAACAATAGCGTCTCTGGCGCCGAGTCCATGCTCTCCTCTATCGAAACCAGCCCGACCACGTCGTTGGAGGACAACCACCTCCACGTCTCCACCATCGACGAGTTTATCCATTCTGGGGTCCAGTTGTGTTTTGGCATCTTGCAAGTTGTCTTGTCGTTGATCCCACCGGCTATTGGCAAGGTGTTGTCCATTGTCGGCTTTAAAGGCGACCGTGTCACTGGGTTGAAGTTGTTGTGGAGAACGGCAATAACGTCCAGAAACATCCATGGAGAATTGGCATTGCTCTTTTTGTTGGTCTTTTACGACGGCCCGGTTCAGTTTGTTGACGTTGGTTTCCAGTTGCCCGACAATGGCACCTCGCAAAGCGTCATTCCGCTTGACGGAAAGGCGGTGGTGTCGGAGTCAGAGTTGAACAAGATCTTGGACAAACCCAGCTTGTACACCAGCCAGTTGTTGCGCCGAGCCAGAAGACACTTTCCCCACAATGCCCTTTGGCTCTTGCAAGAGGGCAGGATGTTGGCGGCGGAGGGCGAGTTGGCCAGGGCCACCCAAATCATGCAGAACTTTACCGATGACCCCGCCAACAAGATTGAGATGCAGCAAATCGAGGCATTGCTCACCTTTGACAGGGCCATGCTCTACATGTTTCAGCACGAATACGATAACGCTGCTCGCGACTTGATCTACTTGATTGACATCAACTCCTGGTCCAAAGCAGTGTACCTATTCATGGCCGCTTCGTGCTACTTGGAAAAGTACCGAATGATAAAAATGGGGTTGGTTCCAGTTGACAATGTCGAAAAGGAATCGTCCAGGTACTCTCGCTTGTTTGAAAAGTACCTCGACTTGGCATTGAGCTACGTGCCTGGCCACGGCTCCAACGCCACAAAAAAGACTGGAGGAATTGGCGGCAGCAACAAGCAGATGCCGTTTGACAAGTTTCTCTTGCGCAAGCACAGCCACTTTGAAGCCCGCAAGAAGCAGTACCCCAACTTGCCCCTTGTCGAACTCGTGGGCACCTCTTGGGTACACGAATTGGTCTACTTTTGGAACGGGTACAACCGAATGACCCCGCACCACTTGGACCTCTCGATGAAGTTGTTGAGCTACTCTGGTGCGCCCCAGTCCAGCTACTCGGCAAACTTTGTGGGTGTCATTGACGAGACCGAAGACGAAGCCATGATTAGGCACTTTTTGCAATCGATCTCGCTCAGGCTGTTGGGCCGGGTGCAGGAAGGGTTGACGTTGCTCGACACCGAAGTCGTTTCCAAGTACGTTGTTTCCGACCTCCCTGGGCAGTTTCGGTTCCACAAAATGACTTATAGTCCGTACCTTTACCCCACGGCGTTGTATGAAAAGGCAATGTTTACCTGGTTGTTGCACACAAGTGGCAAGTCCAACATTGACGTGAGGCAAGTTGTCCACGACAGCAAGAGCTGGTTGAAGAAGGCAGAAACCGTGGGCGAGGGTGACTACGAGTTGAGCAATAGAACCAGTATGAGAATCAAAGCGGCCGGCGATCGGTTGGACCAATTGGGCGGTTTGTAAGAGGAGGAGGAGAAGGAGGAGGAGGAGGAGGAGGAGGAGGAGGAGTTATAGACTATTTAAAGTACGTGTTTCTTTTAGGCTAGTTAAAGTACGTGTCAACCATAACGTAAGCTACGTTGAACCGGAAAAGAATGGTTAGCAACCAGCCAATGGCAAGGGCGGGCAAGATACCGGCAAGGACCACCAACTGCAACAACCGTGCCGGGTTGTTTGTCTTGCCCGCCGCCGACGAGATAAATGGCAACGAGTTGAACCCGTAGAATGTCACCACAAAGTAGTACCCAATGCTGCCAAAGTACAAGCTGTTGCCCAACACCAATGCAACCAACGACTGTTTTATTCTAATGATGGGCAACAACAAAAACTGCACCACATAGAGCAAGCACCAAATGACCAAGAACGAGTTGCAGTGAATGTCAAAGCAGAACCCCCACTCGATATAGTCCACGCTATAACGGTTCAACCCATTGAACAACCGGTTCAACGCAAACCAGGTGACGGTCGAGATCACCATCCCCGTTAGGTAGAAATCCACAAACACCATATACATAACCAACTTTAAAATGTCGGCCAAACGCGGCGAGTATGCCAACCCCCACGCAACGGCGCTGACGGAGAGGAACGTTGTGAGCAAGATCAAAAAGCTGGGGTCGTCCCGCGTGTACGACGCCCTCCCCGCCAGCAGCAGCAGCAGCAGCTGCTGCTGCTTGTAGTAATGAGAGCGGTACATTTTGCGCGGGTTGACAATCAAGTGGAGAATCTCCCATGTCGCCGTCTCAAAGTCTAGCGTCGTTGGCTTGAACAACCGTTTGAGCATCTTTTTTGCATTTTTAAAGTGCGACGATAGTCCCCCGCCACTGGTGTAGTTTGACGTTGAGCGGGGAGTGAAAATCAAGGATGGGGTGGATACGATTGACCCTGTGCGGGCGGTGCTGGCGGCATATTTCAGCACCGAGGGGGTGGCACCGGCGTGCGGAAACAAGTCCTGGGTTGTGTATGGCAAATTGGCTCGTTTACTCATAGCGAGAAGGTGGTGGATGGGGTGGTGGATGTGGTGGTGGATGTGGTGGTGGTGGATGTGGTGGTGGATGTGGTGGTGGATGTGGTGGTGGATGTGTTGGCGGTGGTGGATTTGGCGGCGGTGTAGCGTGGCCGACCCATGGATTAGTTTACTCCATGACGACGGAGCAAAACCAAAAAAAAAAACCCCCAAAAAAGTCGTGCACCGGCCCCCACCCAAGTGTACATAAACAGGTGACTGGAACCGCAAATTTCGTGATGGTGATTACAAACCTTTTTTGATCACACACACCAACTATTGATGCAAGCAACAAGACCGGCAGCAAGTAGCAGTGCTACAGAAACAGTTACAGCACCACCCGTCCTACGACTTCGGACCACCCCCCGAGAGCGCAACGACGTCTCGTGGGCCCAAGATGTGGTGGACAATGAGCACTTGAACAGGAAAAAGACAAAGATATGTTGCATTTTCCACCCGCAACGAGAGTTTGGCGAGTCCTCGGACGACTCGTCTAGCGACTCTTCTAGTGATGAGTCCGATGCCTCTGATAATGAGCAGGGGGGCAGTAAGAAGCAAAAGGAACAACCGCAGCACGACCCCAACTGCCACCATCACCACCATAAGCATGGGCGGGATCCGAAAAAGCCAAAACAGAGACGGCCAAAGCAAAAACAGTCAAAGCCAAATGCGTATGAAGTACAGCCACACTACGAGAACAAATCAACCGTTCCCCAATGATGCCCTCCTGTAAAGATGCCCTCCTCCCAACGATGCCCCTTTTTCGTCACCCAATTTGTATAACTTTCCAATACCTACAAATGTCCTAATTTTACACCCCTGGCCAAGCTCGACATGTTGATGCCCGTGTCGCTGCCATAGATATCGTCTGTAGATGCTTTATGCTGAACCTCTTTCTGCTCTTCCGCAATGGGTGCGAAAGTGGCTTGGTACTCTTTGTTCCACATGTTGTTGAGCATCTCGTTTTTGTTTTCAAATGTGAGCGAGCTCTCAACCTGGGCGTCTCTATTTCTCCAGTTGCCATTTGCCCTGACAATGGACCCCACTACCCCCATGCTTGTGGCAATCTGCCTCCCGTTGCTCTCTCTTGACGAGAACCGGAGTCGGATCGACGTGTACTGCGACTGTATCGTTTCGTTTTGTATCTTGGAGCTGTACGACAACGGCTCCTCCTTCACGTCAGATTCGTACTCGTGCAACTCCTTGATATCAATGGTGCGCTGCTGGGTTCGATTCAACCGAATACTGGTCTTGGTGGGCGACTTGTTGACAAAATTACCGTGGAAATTGCTGATTTCTGCAATTATCTCATCCACCCCGACCCCCACCGTCGGCAGCCTGCACTCAATGGGGTACTGGGTATCTATCATTACGGCGTCACCCTTGGTGGCCAGGTCCACGAGAGCAAGATCCACGAGATCGGCAATCTCATCCGAGTCGTCATCCAGATCTGACGCCCGCGGCATAAACGAGCCAACGCCACTGGCAAAGCTAACCATCTTGTTGAACAAACTCGACCGTTTTGGTGCCACCATGCCATTCACCCCCAGTAGGTTCTGTAAATTCTGTTGCTCCAATGCCTTGAACGAGTTGTCGGTGCGCGGGGGGAGCGATAGCTTCTCAAAGGGTTGTTGCTTTATGGTGCGCTGGGACCCAGACCCAGACCCGGACCCGGACCCAGATCCAGACCCATTAAGTGCACTTGGTCTCGCACTGCTAAAGGCATTGTTTGTAACCGGTCGTTTTGTATCGTACTCGTCTCTCAACGCACTCAATGGACTAACGCTATCCTTGGCCTCGCGCAAATACAGTCTTTGCGGCTGGTGCAGGTTCCACCGTCGAAACTCGGGCCGGTTCGGTGTGGTTGCAAAGTCCCCCAGCGACGCCGTCATGGGAATGTTCTTCTTATAGTCGACGTTGTGGGCCGACATGGATCGGGTCAACACCGACTGGTAGTTTTGGTTTATGGCCGCTTGTAGGAGCCCGGAATGGCCCTTGTGGCTCGATCGAGCCGAGTCTCTCTGCCGCGCCGATGACTCCTTGGTGGGCGTTCGTCCCCTGTCATCTTGCAACTGGTGTTTTGTTCGGCCAAGCATGGGTGTCGCGTCCATAGATGCAGCATAGATGTGAGGGAGGGGGTGACTAATTGACCTGGAGATGTGACCTGGAGATGTGGAACTGGTTTCCACCCCTCCAGCGTTCAACAATGGGATTTCAAATACAAAGCACTCGCCCAATTTGGGCCCGATAAGAAAACAAAAAAAAAAACAACCACCACCACCATTTTTGATAAGAAGCAAAAAAAAAAAAAAATTGGTGTCGGATCAACAAAAGACCCTCAAGGCAGGAACTGTAAACAGCAGCCACTAGCGAGAAGCAAATACCCGGTGTACCTGGATTTAATAGACTCATTTTTATACGGTTCATTTATTTACGCCATTTATACATATTCCCACCATACTATATACCCACCCTTTCAAAAGCAAACGCAACCTCCTCTTCCTCTTCTCCCTCTTCCCTCTCCCTCCTCTCCCTCTTCTCCCTCTTCCCTCTCCCTCCTCTCCCTCTTCTCTCTTCCCTTCCAGCTAATCAAAAGACAAAAGCCCCAGTTGAAGATTCTCCGTAGCACCCTTAATCAATGCCTTTTGCCGCAGTATGGCCAACTCACCCAAATTCATAATCTTGGACTTGTTCTTCAATATGGTGCCCACCTTATTGGTGTTTTTGTTGTCCATAATCGTTTCAAACACCTCGGACAAATCCTCAACGGTTTCATTCAAGAAATCCTGATTGGTTTCAAAAATCTTGGAAAAGTTGGAGTCTGCTAGGTAAAACGCAAAGCAATATGTCCACTTCAAAGTCTTTCTCCCATTCTGGAGCGCTCTCATGGCGTCGGGCAAAAACTGGATGTCGTTCCAGGACAAATTGCTCTTTCCCTTCTCCCGCATATCCTCCATGTACAACTTGGTAACCTCGTCAATCTTGCGCAACGTCTTTTGGTCGCCCTTCATCGAGTTCTCGTGGATAGCATACCGCTTGTAGAAATGCAAGTACCGCTCCAACGTTTGCCTGCTCCGATTCTTTTTGATCTGGTCCTGTTCGGCATTGTCCTTGAATCGGTTGCACGAGTAGTAGTTGTTGTGCAGACTCCAACTACCAAGACATATCCAGCAAAACTGGTGGTGACACTTTCGGCACTTCATGTGGTTGCACCCACCATTCTTTTCAATCGACGTGTGGCACAGGGGACAGCTGTAGGTGTTGGCATCTATCCAATGGGCAGTTTCAGAGTCATCGGCACATTTCTTCACCCACTTCTTCACCACCCAGCAAGGACACGGCAAGTGGTTCTCGTAGTTGCAGCCAAAGCAAAACTCGTGGTGCTCGCTGCACCCCACAATGGGCACCTGCGTAAGGTCAACTGATTCATTCTCCTCAGTGGTGCTCCGGCCGTCATACAGCAACTCGGTGAAGCTCACACAGTCGGTGGCGGGGCACCACTTGTACTGCGGGTTGCTATTGATGTAATCTCTCGCGCTAGCAATCAACAACGGGTTGCGCGTCAATGGTTTTTCCACCACGAGGAGTTGGTACTTTGCCTCATCCAACGAATACATCTGGGCAATATCCTTGTGAGGTATCGTGAGCGTGCAGTCTGGTTCCATACACGTAACCAACCTCCCATTATTCACCTCATTGTGCACATATTGGTAGTAGCAGTTTGAACAGTACCGGTGGTTGCACGTCAACGAATAAACCACGGTTGAAGGGTACGTCTCGCAACAAATGCGGCACTCAAAGTCCTTGATGGTTTCAAACTTGTTATTCAGCGGCCGGTCGAGCGGCAAGCCACACTGCTCGTAAAACTTGGTCTTGGCTTCAAAGTATGCGTCCAACACCGCATCCCGCTGCCACTTTTTCGTTTGCAACATAATCAACAACTCGTCCTCGGTGCAGTCTGCCAACTGCACCGCCTGCAACTTCTTTAACGTATCTAGAAACTTGACCTTGATGTACTGCTCAATAGACCATGTAAAGTAGCCAACGCGGTTGTTGACCTCGGCTCTATCTATCTCGTCAACATTTGTTCGGCTTGCAGGGGTATCAGAATCCTCGCCTGGCTCAAATACGCCATCTTCCTCTTCTTCTGATTCAAAGGAAAAGGATGTCTCGTCGTCCTCTTCTTCTTCGCTATTAAAGCCAAGCAGTGCTTCGTCTGTCTCTATATCAGACATTTAGTAGAAACAAAACAGAATTACAATGCGTTTAAAAGGAAAGGCGTGTACAAAGGAGGTGTGTGTGTACAAAGGAGGTGTGTGTGTACAAAGGAGGTGTGTCTCTGTGTGTGTGTGTGTGTGTATCTCTATATTTGTTGGGTATGGAGGGTGGGTAGTGAAATCAGTTTTTAGGTATTTTGAGGAAAGTGGGCTTTATGAATTTTAGGAAACGACAATATGCGCAATTTTTTTTTTTTGATTTTGTTTTGCCTCTCTATCCGTTGCCACCACCAACACCCCTTCCCCCCCCCTCCCCTCTTACCTCTAAACACGGTTGATAAATCTATTGAGAATCAGGCGCTCTTGTTCAATCAAGGACAGGATGAGTTTTGAATGCTCGCTTGGTGCTGTCTGTTGACTGTATCGCGTTAGCCTGTCCTTGCACCATAAACGCACCGTTTTGTCAAAAGACTCCATTTCTGTGCTTGTGTGCTGGAGCAACAACTTGCCCATATTGGGTATCAACAACCTCGTTTGCTTGACATTGGCCAACTTTTGTTTGAAAACAGCGTGCTTGAGCTCGACCAACTTTAAAAAGGCATACGTCTGGGGCGTACATGTCCCGTCGAATTTGACCCTTATACTCAAGGCCCACTCGGGATAATCGTCGAGCCGTTGGCATTCATCACAATCGTCGTGTTC